>CAVLJG010000005.1:100024370-100091192 GCA_963669975.1 Acanthoscelides obtectus
CGTGAAAAAAAGTGGTGTTGATTTGAAGAAATTGAGAATTTTAATTTTCAAATTTCCATGTGCTTTCGTATAGGTAACTTTCGCTCCCTCTGGTAGGCTTAATATGCCCCGGCCACGAGATGTAATCGATCCCGGATATGAAGGATGCATTGTAGAATTGATTTTCGTGAAAAAAAAGTGGTGTTGATTTGAAAAATTGAGAATTTTAATTTTCAAATTTCCATGTGTTTCGTCGTATAGGTAACTTTCGCTCCCTCTGGTAGGCTTAATATGCCCCGGCCACGAGATGTAATCGATCCCGGATATGAAGGAGCATTGTAGAATTGATTTTCGTGAAAAAAAAGTGGTGTTGATTTGAAAAAAATTGAGAATTTTAATTTTCAAATTTCCATGTGCTTTCGTATAGGTAACTTTCGCTCCCTCTGGTAGGCTTAATATGCCCCGGCCACGAGATGTAATCGATCCCGGATATGAAGGATGCATTGTAGAATTGATTTTCGTGAAAAAAAGTGGTGTTGATTTGAAGAAAAATTGAGAATTTTAATTTTCAAATTTCCATGTGCGTTTCGTATAGGTAACTTTCGCTCCCTCTGGTAGGCTTAATATGCCCCGGCCACGAGATGTAATCGATCCCGGATATGAAGGATGCATTGTAGAATTGATTTTCGTGAAAAAAAGTGGTGTTGATTTGAAAAAAATTGAGAATTTTAATTTTCAAATTTCCATGTGTTTCGTATAGGTAACTTTCGCTCCCTCTGGTAGGCTTAATATGCCCCGGCCACGAGATGTAATCGATCCCGGATATGAAGGATGCATTGTAGAATTGATTTTCGTGAAAAAAAGTGGTGTTGATTTGAAGAAAAATTGGAATTTTAATTTTCAAATTTCCATGTGTTTCGTATAGGTAACTTTCGCTCCCTCTGGTAGGCTTAATATGCCCCGGCCACGAGATGTAATCGATCCCGGATATGAAGGATGCATTGTAGAATTGATTTTCGTGAAAAAAAAGTGGTGTTGATTTGAAGAAAAATTGGAATTTTAATTTTCAAATTTCCATGTGCGTTTCGTATAGGTAACTTTCGCTCCCTCTGGTAGGCTTAATATGCCCCGGCCACGAGATGTAATCAATCCCGGATATGAAGGAAGCATTGTAGAATTGATTTTCGTGAAGAACAAAGTGGGTGTTGATTTGAAGAAAAATTGAGTATTTTAATTTTCAAATTTCCATGTGCTTTTCGTATAGGTAACTTTCGCTCCCTCTGGTAGGCTTAATATGCCCCGGCCACGAGATGTAATCGATCCGGGATATGAAGGATGCATTGTAGAATCGATTTTCGTGAAAGAAAAAGTGGTGTTGATTTGAAGAAAAATTGAGAATTTAATTTTCAAATTTCCATGTGCTTTTCGTATAGGTAACTTTCGCTCCCTCTGGTAGGCTTAATATGCCCCGGCCACGAGATGTAATCGATCCCGGATATGAAGGAGCATTGTAGAATTGATTTTCGTGAAGAAAAAGTGGTGTTGATTTGAAGAAAAATTGAGTAATTTAATTTTCAAATTTCCATGTGCTTTTCGTATAGGTAACTTCGCTCCCTCTGGTAGGCTTAATATGCCCCGCCACGAGATGTAATCGATCCCGGATATGAAGGAGCATTGTAGAATTGATTTCGTGAAAAAAAGTGGTGTTGATTTGAAGAAAAATTGAGAATTTTAATTTTCAAATTTCCATGTGCTTTTCGTATAGGTAACTTTCGCTCCCTCTGGTAGGCTTAATATGCCCCGGCCACGAGATGTAATCAATCCCGGATATGAAGGAAGCATGTAGAATTGATTTTCGTGAAAAAAAAGTGGTGTTGATTTGAAGAAAAATTGAGTATTTAATTTTCAAATTTCAATGTGCTTTTTCGTATAGGTAACTTTCGCTCCCTCTGGTAGGCTTAATATGCCCCGGACACGAGATGTAATCGATCCCGGATATGAAGGATGCATTGTAGAATTGATTTTCGTGAAAAAAAAGTGGTGTTGATTTGAAGAAAAATTGAGAATTTTAATTTTCAAATTTCCATGTGCTTTTCGTATAGGTAACTTTCGCTCCCTCTGGTAGGCTTAATATGCCCCGGCCACGAGATGTAATCGATCCCGGATATGAAGGAAGCATTGTAGAATTGATTTTCGTGAAGAAAAAGTGGTGTTGATTTGAAGAAAAATTGAGTATTTAATTTTCAAATTTCCATGTGCTTTTCGTATAGGTAACTTTCGCTCCCTCTGGTAGGCTTAATATGCCCCGACCACGAGATGTAATCGATCCCGGATATGAAGGAAGCATTGTAGAATTGATTTTCGTGAAGAAAAAGTGTGTTGATTTGAAGAAAAATTGATAATTTTAATTTTCAAATTTCCATGTGCTTTTCGTATAGGTAACTTTCGCTCCCTCTGGTAGGCTTAATATGCCCCGGCCACGAGATGTAATCGATCCCGGATATGAAGGAAGCATTGTAGAATTGATTTCGTGAAGAAAAAGTGGTGTTGATTTGAAGAAAAATTGAGAATTTAATTTTCAAATTTCCATGTGCTTTTCGTATAGGTAACTTTCGCTCCCTCTGGTAGGCTTAATATGCCCCGGCCACGAGATGTAATCGATCCCGGATATGAAGGAAGCATTGTAGAATTGATTTTCGTGAAAAAAAGTGGTGTTGATTTGAAGAAAAATTGAGAATTTTAATTTGCAAATTTCCATGTGCTTTTCGTATAGGTAACTTTCGCTCCCTCTGGTAGGCTTAATATGCCCCGGCCACGAGATGTAATCAATCCCGGATATGAAGAAGCATTGTAGAATTGATTTTCGTGAAGAAAAAGTGGTGTTGATTGAAGAAAAATTGAGCATTTTAATTTTCAATTTCCATGTGCTTTCGTATAGGTAACTTTCGCTCCCTCTGGTAGGCTTAATATGCCCCGGCCACGAGATGTAATCGATCCGGGATATGAAGGATGCATTGTAGAATCGATTTCGTGAAAAAAAAAAGTGGTGTTGATTTGAAAGAAATAACATTGAGAATTTTAATTTTTAATTTCCATGTGCTTTTCGTATAGGTAACTTTCGCTCCCTCTGGTAGGCTTAATATGCCCGGCCACGAGATGTAATCGATCCCGGATTGAAGGAAGCATTGTAGAATTGATTTTCGTGAAGAAAAGTGGTGTTGATTTGAAGAAAAATTGAGAATTTTTAATTTTCAAATTTCCATGTGAGTTTCGTATAGGTAACTTTCGCTCCGCTCTGGTAGGCTTAATATGCCCCGGCCACGAGATGTAATCGATCCCGGATATGAAGGATACATTGTAAATTGATTTCGTGAAAAAAAGTGGTGTTGATTGAAGAAAAATTGAGAATTTTAATTTTCAAATTTCCATGTGCTTTTCGTATAGGTAACTTTCGCTCCCTCTGGTAGGCTTAATATGCCCCGGCCACGAGATGTAATCAATCCCGGATATGAAGGAGCATTGTAGAATTGATTTTCGTGAAGAAAAAGTGGTGTCGATTGAAGAAAAATTGAGTAATTTAATTTTCAAATTTCCATGTGCTTTTCGTATAGGTAACTTTCGCTCCCTCTGGTAGGCTTAATATGCCCCGGCCACGAGATGTAATCGATCCCGGATATGAAGGAAGCATTGTAGAATTGATTTTCGTGAAAAAAAAGTGGTGTTGATTGAAGAAAAATTGAGAATTTTAATTTTCAAATTTCCATGTGCTTTTCGTATAGGTAACTTTCGCTCCCTCTGGTAGGCTTAATATGCCCCGGCCACGAGATGTAATGCGATCCCAGATATGAAGGAAGCATTGTAGAATTGATTTTCGTGAAAAAAAAGTGGTGTTGATTTGAAGAAAAATTGAGAATTTTAATTTTCAAATTTCCATGTGCTTTTCGTATAGGTAACTTTCGCTCCCTCTGGTAGGCTTAATATGCGCCGGCCACGAGATGTAATCAATCCCGGATATGAAGGAAGCATTGAAGAATTGATTTTCGTGAAGAAAAGTGGTGTTGATTTGAAGAAAAATTGAGTAATTTAATTTTCAAATTTCCATGTGCTTTTCGTATAGGTAACTTTCGCTCCCTCTGGTAGGCTTAATATGCCCCGGCCACGAGATGTAATCGATCCCGGATATGAAGGAAGCATTGTAGAATTGATTTTCGTGAAAAAAAAGTGGTGTTGATTTGAAGAAAAATTGAGAATTTTAATTTTCAAATTTCCATGTGCTTTTCGTATAGATAACTTTCGCTCCCTCTGGTATTCTTAATATGCCCCGGCCACGAGATGTAATCGATCCCGGATATGAAGGATGCATTGTAGAATCGATTTTCGTGAAAAAAAAGTGGTGTTGATTTGAAGAAAAATTGAGAATTTTAATTTTCAAATTTCCATGTGCTTTTCGTATAGGTAACTTTCGCTCCCTCTGGTAGGCTTAATATGCCCCGGCCACGAGATGTAATCGATCCCGGATATGAAGGATGCATTATAGAATCGATTTTCGTGAAAAAAAAGTGGTGTTGATTTGAAGAAAAATTGAGTTATTTAATTTTCAAATTTCCATGTGCTTTTCGTATAGGTAACTTTCGCTCCCTCTGGTAGGCTTAATATGCCCCGGCCACGAGATGTAATCGATCCCGGATATGAAGGAAGCATTGTAGAATTGATTTTCGTGAAAAAAAAGTGGTGTTGATTAGAAGAAAAATTGAGAATTTTAATTTTCAAATTTCCATGTGCTTTTCGTATAGGTAACTTTCGCTCCCTCTGGTAGGCTTAATATGCCCCGGCCACGAGATGTAATCAATCCCGGATATGAAGGAAGCATTGTAGAATTGATTTTCGTGAAGAAAAAGTGGTGTTGATTTGAAGAAAATTGAGTAATTTAATTTTCAAGTTTCCATGTGCTTTTCGTATAGGTAACTTTCGCTCCCTCTGGTAGGCTTAATATGCCCCGGCCACGAGATGTAATCTATCCCGGATATGAAGGATGCATTGTAGAATCGATTTTCGTGAAAAAAAAGTGGTGTTGATTTGAAGAACAACTGAGAATTTTAATTTTCAAATTTCCATGTGCTTTTCGTATAGGTAACTTTCGCTCCCTCTGGTAGGCTTAATATGCCCCGGCCACGAGATGTAATCGATCCCGGATATGAAGGATACATTGTAAAATTGATTTTCGTGAAAAAAAAGTGGTGCTGAATTGAAGAAAAATTGAGAATTTTAATTTTCAAATTTCCATGTGCTTTTCGTATAGGTAACTTTCGCTCCCTCTGGTAGGCTTAATATGCCCCGGCCACGAGATGTAATCGATCCCGGATATGAAGGATGCATTGTAGAATCGATTTTCGTGAAAAAAAAGTGGTGTTGATTTGAAGAAAAATTGAGAATTTTAATTTTCAAATTTCCATGTGCTTTTCGTATAGGTAACTTTCGCTCCCTCTGGTAGGCTTAATATGCCCCGGCCACGAGATGTAATCGATCCCGGATATGAAGGAAGCATTGTAGAATTGATTTTCGTGAAAAAAAAGTGGTGTTGATTAGAAGAAAAATTGAGAATTTTAATTTTCAAATTTCCATGTGCTTTTCGTATAGGTAACTTTCGCTCCCTCTGGTAGGCTTAATATGCCCCGGCCACGAGATGTAATCAATCCCGGATATGAAGGAAGCATTGTAGAATTGATTTTCGTGAAGAAAAAGTGGTGTTGATTTGAAGAAAAATTGAGTAATTTAATTTTCAAGTTTCCATGTGCTTTTCGTATAGGTAACTTTCGCTCCCTCTGGTAGGCTTAATATGCCCCGGCCACGAGATGTAATCTATCCCGGATATGAAGGATGCATTGTAGAATCGATTTTCGTGAAAAAAAAGTGGTGTTGATTTGAAGAAAAATTGAGAATTTTAATTTTCAAATTTCCATGTGCTTTTCGTATAGGTAACTTTCGCTCCCTCTGGTAGGCTTAATATGCCCCGGCCACGAGGTGTAATCGATCCCGGATATGAAGGATACATTGTAAAATTGATTTTCGTGAAAAAAAAGTGGTGCTGAATTGAAGAAAAATTGAGAATTTTAATTTTCAAATTTCCATGTGCTTTTCGTATAGGTAACTTTCGCTCCCTCTGGTAGGCTTAATATGCCCCGGCCACGAGATGTAATCGATCCCGGATATGAAGGATGCATTGTAGAATCGATTTTCGTGAAAAAAAAGTGGTGTTGATTTGAAGAAAAATTGAGAATTTTAATTTTCAAATTTCCATGTGCTTTTCGTATAGGTAACTTTCGCTCCCTCTGGTAGGCTTAATATGCCCCGGCCACGAGATGTAATCGATCCCGGATATGAAGGATGCATTGTAGAATCGATTTTCGTGAAAAAAAAGTGGTGTTGATTTGAAGAAAAATTGAGAATTTTAATTTTCAAATTTCCATGTGCTTTTCGTATAGGTAACTTTCGCTCCCTCTGGTAGGCTTAATATGCCCCGGCCACGAGATGTAATCGATCCCGGATATGAAGGATGCATTGTAGAATTGATTTTTGTGAAAAAAAAGTGGTGTTGATTTGAAGAAAAATTGAGAATTTTAATTTTCAAATTTCCATGTGCTTTTCGTATAGGTAACTTTCGCTCGCTCTGGTAGGCTTAAATTGCCCCGGCCACGGAATGTGATAGATAGTGTGATAACACTGACAACACACAATGTATATAATTTTGTGTAGATACTATAACACCGTTTTACATGGGAAGACGGTGCCGCACCGCCTGCTTACGTTGCGCCGGCTTCGCTGCTGTAGCGACGCGCGATGGTGTCCAGCGCGACGCGGCCGCTGGTGAGAAGAGGGACTATCGTTTGTTGCTGGCTGGCCGTTGTTGCTAGAATCACCGCGGTATTTGACGGAGAAGTAGTTTTATTTGTAATATCAAACTGTTTAATGTTAAAATAAATTAGAATTACATCTTTCAGTTATTTATTTTCATAGTAGTAGTAGTAAACAAGCAAACGATCTCGTCCTACCTTGTCAAGAATTTGGTTGGTACACAGTCCATGAAACAACCTTTTGGCGAAGAGTTTCCATTTATAAGGATAAAGTACGGGTCTGGATACATAGGTGCAGCGGATTTTACAGTTTTCAGTCGTTTTCGGCCATATTTATATAACCTCGGAGTGACGTAAAATTGACAAGTTGACAGTTTGTTCTTCCTGATCCCTGCTACATAAGAAATTACTATACAGAGTGTCATGACCCGCAAAAAGAAGAAGGAAGAAGAAGAACAACAAGAAAAGCCCGAGAATGAAAAAAACTGCATCACAGATGAAGAAAATCGACCTGATTCGACTAATGTAAAAAAGATATTAGAAGAGAATCGATCCCTGAAGAAAACACTAGCAGAAAAGGAGGAAATAATTCGTCAGCTCAATAACGAAAATTTAAAACTAAAAGAGCAGCAACTGTCAATAACCGCAAGTATTACTGAGAAGGATGCCATAGCATCAGCATTAAATAGAATTAATATGAGACTCGACGAAGTTGAGAAAAAACCAGTTAGTAAAAGAAAATTCATACGCACAAATCTTAAAACAAACGACACCTATTACTAAAAGGCAATCACTGAAATGCATCACAGTTATTCCAAAAGAAAAACAATCTTGCGATAATACGAGAAGAGAATTGAGTAAGAGAATAAATCTTTCATCTCTGAACATTCAAATAGAAAGTGTGAGAATTTAAAAAAATGGCGGAATTGATATAAAAATTGATGAATCAAACCATAATAAACTGAAAGATGAACTTCAAAATAAATTGAATGAAAAATACCAAGTTACTGAGCCGAAAATGTTGAATCCAAAAATTAAAATAATAAATTATAAAAGTAGTGAGAAACCGAATAAAAAGCAAATTGAAGACGATCTTATACATCAGAATTATATGATTCAGAGTGGAGACATACAAGTAAAGTTTATCAAATATTTTCCATCAAGAAACAATTACACTATCTACGCGAAAACTTCTGGAAAGCTATTCAAAAAAATCTTCGAAGACAATAATAGAAGAATACTTCTGGGATGGCAATGTTTGACAGTATATCAAAATAACGACATTTCTCAGTGTAGAAAATGCTACCGTTTTAATCATACAGAAAAGAATTGCAGGAATGAGAAGATATGTGCCAACTGTGGCAACGGTCACGAAGGAGAAAATTGTTTCGTTTTTGTAAGAAATAAACTGCAATATAATCATGATTCATTCACTTTCGCCGATGGAATCAAAATTTTAAACATAATGATCCAAATTAACCATAACAAAATTGAGGTATCTGCAATTTATCGTCCGCCATGTTCAGAAACCCACGAGTTTTTAAAGAATATCGAATTTTTTTTTCAAAATCAAAATAAAGTTCATTTAAAGCAACATATTTTCTTGGGAGATGTCAATATAAATATTTTGGACGATGATCCCATCACAAATGAATACTTGAATATCCTATCAAGTAACGGATTTCTGTCCTATATAAACCTACCTACAAGGTCCATCAGTGGCACATGTATAGATCACTGCTTTGTGAAAGACCTATCCAACAAAATTACCTGTATACCAATAATCCTAGAAAGCGATATTACTGACCACTTCTCTACTATTTTACTTATATCTTCAAATGAAAAACATTCTAACATCCCTACCGTTAGTAACAACCAGGAAAATTACAAATTTTTTGTCGACAATTCAAAACTAATATCAAATGTCAAACAAGAATCCTGAGAACAATTATACTCTATAAATAATATAGACAAAGCAACGGGACTGTCCATAGAGAAAATAAAAAAACTAATAGATATTAGTACCAATAAAGTAATAATTAATAACATCGGCAATAGAAAAAGAAAGACTATACATGTATAATGTAATGAAACTAACGCCAACTACAGAGAATACCGACTGCTACAACCAATATAAAAATAAATTTATAGAGCTTGTAAGGCAAACCAAACGAAAACAGTACCTAAATAAATTGAATAATAACTTAAATGATCCTAAGCGGCTTTGGACAACTATTGATGAGATTACTGGGAAAACAAAAGTTAAAGAGTGTGTCACTGAGTTAAATACAACATCGGGAACAGTATTAAAAAATACTCAACAGATATGCAATGAATTTGTACAATTCTTTACTGACATAGGCGAAAATTTAGCAAGTAATATACAAGCAAATGTACAAAATACTCAGCCTCCAAAAAGAACTTTGAACTCATTTATTTTGGATAAAGTCGAGCAATGTGAAGTATACACCACTGTTATGTCCTTAAAAAATCGGAAAAGTCCTGGGTTCGATGGTATTAAAAGCGAACATTTGAAAATTATAGCCGAGGACATAACAGAACCACTCACTTACCTAATCAACAAATGCTTTTAATCTGGCATATATCCCTCAATTTAAAAAAATGTAATATAATACCGATACATAAATCAGGAACAAAAACAGATGTTAACAACTATAGACCAATATCAATAATATCCAGTGTATCAAAGGTTTATGAAAAAGTTTTATCTACTAGAATGATTCGATACCTCACAAAATTCAAAATTTTGAGTGAAAATCAATATGGATTTACAGAAGGGACGCAATAACTAAAATTGTAAATCAAATACATCAAAATATTGATAACAGAATCCCTTCAATCTGCATTTTTGTTGATTTAAAGAAAGCTTTCGACACAGTTAATCACAAATTATTATTAGAAGCATTGGAGAGAATTGGTTTCAGAGGAAACGCGTACTTACTGATCGAAAGTTATTTGTCTAATCGCCCACAATCTGTGCAGATATCAGGATCATTTAGTAAAGAAATGTATATTAAGTGTGGTGTCCCACAAGGAACTGTCTTAGGTCCGCTGTTATTCAATATATATTTAAATGATATTTTCCAAATTAATTGTGTTGGCAAAATAACTAGTTTTGCAGATGATACTGCAATATTATATGAAGGCACTGACTGGTCTGATCTGAAAAATGTAATTGAAACTGATTTTATCAAAATTATTCGGTGGTTTAACAGTAGAAAATTAAGCATTAACTACTCTAAAACACATTCTTTACCATATGGACCTTATGCTAGACATCTGCCAAATTACACAAATTTCTCCTTCAATATTAATGATCAAAAAATGCAAATTAATAGAGTGCCCAACATAAAATACCTTGGAGTGGTCTTGGATCCTCACTTACGATGGGACATCCATGTCAATTATACTTTAAAGAAAGTTAGATTTGTATCCTACAAAATTAAATACCTTGGGAATATATTGACAGAAAAATATCTTCGAACATTATACCATGCACTGATTGAGCCTCATCTCAAATATGGTATATTAGCATAGGGAGCTGCATGTTCCTCACATATCTATAATTTAGATGTTTTTCAAAAAAGTATTCTAAAAATGATATTTAAAAAACCGAAACTTTATCCCACTGAAAAATTACACGCAGATGTTCGAATGTATGATATAAGACAGCTTTATTTCTTACACAGTATCACTCACTACCATAAATTTGTAAACAGCGACCAAAAAATTAAACATAATCATTTAACCAGGTACAAAATTCTTGGCACAGTAGTTCCTCAACCGCATAAATCTATAATGCAGCGATCATATCTCTATTTAGCGCCTAAATTTTATGAAATTATACCTAAAGACTTAAAAGATTTACGTTTCGGAAATTGTTTCAAAAGAAATTTAAAAAAGTGGCTACATTCTATATCTAGGACTGAAATTCATAAACTCATAAATACGAACATCAACTAAATACATAATCTACTGTAGCTAATTTTTGTCCTTTTTTGTCATTTGCATTCTACAGTTTCAACTTAAATTTATTGGTCCATGTACAGGCGATGCCTTCTATTGGGCCTGTTTTGATTTTATATTTATTTACTCATATTGTTTGTTATCTTTGTACATTGAGTGAATAAATATTATTTTTATTATTTATCATTTTTATATAAGCCTCACCATTGTAATCCACCATGGTTTCCAGCATCCCAAGAAAGTAAAGTTGCCGGATATTAAGTAAAACGATACAGTCAATCGACAGAAAAACGTTAGGATCAGAGGGTTTTATTTCATACCGTTTCAAGATTACATATCCTAGATAAAGGCATGGTAGCCTCAGAATTAAAACCGTTTAGATTGAATGTAGCTGTGATCGGTACATTAAAGGGAGGTCTGATTTGGTCTGGACAGGATTTGCTGCGCGTCTAGTATTCCATCGTTTGTCTGCATTGGATGAGAGAAAACTCGTTGCTCGACATTAGCACCGAACTTAACCCAACGCGGTCCAACTCGAAACTAAATTTAGGTGTAGACGAGCGCATTCCAATACCTTCCAACGACAAACGCCATCGTCACATGTCCTAGCTTCGCTTAATAGGCGTTGGATGTTCGGTCTGTACGGGGCTTAAGACACACTGTACAGAATTTCTGAGTATATTGATTCTATTTTTTACCTGTCCAAATACTAAATGAACAAGGATTCGTCTCCTCCAAAAAGGCTGCACATTACAGCAAATGGCAATAGAGCTTGTGAGTTTTCCATGTTTCCAAATTCATTGAATCACAAGAGAGTTTGAGGTCTCACAACGTGGCTTATCAAGAATTTTTAAAGTATCCTTTCTGCTCATCTACTGCCTACGTCACCATTAATTCTTGTTCTTAGGTTCTTGTGCGGCTGCTTACATGGCAATTGATAGAAACATATACTAAGTGACATATAAATCCGAACACCCAGTTTAAATGGTATTATTTTAATAAAATTTTGTATAAGTACTAAATGAAGCATAATAAGTAAATGATACAAATTTCAAAATGATTGCACTGCTTTAAAGCCCTTTGACCTTTAATAATGTGTGGATGCACCCTGATGTGCTACGCATTCTCCAACGCGCCTAGACATGCTTCTGATCAGGTGGTCAATGTCCTTCTGTGGTATCTCATTCCAGGCAACCACCAACTCCTCTCGAAGTGCTTCTAGAGTCTGAGGAGGACGTTGCAAATTGAGCAATCTCCTACCCATCATATCCCACACGTGCTCAATTGGGGATAAGTCTGGAGATCTTGGTGGCCATGGTAACAATGTGACATCATTATGTTGAAAGAAGTCTATTGTGACTCTTGCAACATGTGGTCGGGCATTATCTTTTTGGAAAGTGGAATCTGCCAGGGTGTCAAGATAGGGTAAAAGATGGGGTTCTAGAACTTCGTGGATATAACGCTACGCGTTCATGTTACCTCTGATGAAGATTAAAGGTGACCTGGAACCATAAGCTATAGCACCCCAAACCATAACTCCAACAGACAGTGTGATGAACATGTCTTTCAACAAAAAACTGTGGATTCCTCCTTTCACCACGTCGTCTTCTTACCCTGGCACGACCATCGTGCATGCCTAAACAAAATCGAGACTCGTCACTAAAGACAATACTGTTCCATTCCTGATCCCAGAGTGACCGTTGTCTGCACCACTCAAGGCGATTACGTCGGTGTTCTCGAGTTAAAGGGAGGACCCAGTGTGGCCGGTATGAAAACAAGCCAAAACTTCTCATTCGTCGGTAAACACTTCGCATGCCAATAGGTCTTCCGTGTTCTGCAAACCATTCATTTCTAATCTAATCTTAGGCGGCGATCTTCACGGTCTGTTGTTCTACGGCGGCGTCCAGTGCCCCTTGCTCTTTGCGTACAGCCTTCTCGAAGCCATGCCTGACAACACCTAACCACAGTGTCTACACTTCTTTGCACTCTAACTGCAATTGCTCGAAAAGAAAGTCCAGCTTCCCGAAGTCCCACTATACGGCCCCTATCAAACTCACTAAGTTGACGAAATCGTACAGGTCTCCGTACTCTAGGCATCGTAACCGATCGTAAAGGGTGTCAAGAACCAAAATCCGCCAACGTTGATTCTTTACTGCGGCTGAAATATTCATTTTTAGAGCGTTAGTGAATTAAAAAAAAGCAGTATAAAAACCGGAATGTCCAACTGATAAGGCTGAAAAATTTTTCTCTTGTTATTTACAGTAATATAAATAAATTCACCAACTTTTATTAAAATAAAACCATTTAAATTGGGTGTTCGGATTTATATGTCACTTAGTATATTTACCCCATGAATTGAAGTTTTTTGCAATGAAGTTGACATGAGACACCATATGCAGAAAATCATGTACGCCATTTGGGTTGGCTTCCCGTACTGGTATAAATATGTTTTGTTGCTTCAAGTTTTCGTCTTATAGCCGTGGTAGTAGGCGGTGAACGATTTTGTTTCATCCCGTCCGGTATCACCCGCGGACCAACGTAAAACAGGCCAAAACCCACGGATACGCTGGCGTTCGTACAATCATAGGAGGCCTTTATGGCCTCCTTGATTTTCATAGTTTTCTACTGTTCCGTGTCAGCGCTCTATTTTGAGGTTATGTTACAAATATAGCCTCACAATAGGAGAGCGCTGAGGCTAACACGGAGCAGTATAAATCTAGAAATACCCTTTCTGAATGAGAGAAAAGATTATGTAAATCAAGGAGTCCATTAAGGCACCCTACAATTTTAGGACGCCTTTATGGCCTTCTTGATTTTCATAGTCCTTTCTGAGTCACTAGAAGAGTTGAAAAATCGGAAGAAAGAGCGTGTCCACGCCTGGGATTCAAACGTGTTTGATACCGAGCGTAAACGGCCGTAGCCTTGCATCCGTCCTGAAGACGTCAGAAGCAAGCCCACAAACGTAGGCCATTACCACGATAGCCTGCTCCGTGAGAACATAGCCTTAGTAACGGACATGACGCCACTATTATTCCACGTAAATGATATACACTGTCCAAAGAACTAATCAAAAGATGATGAACTAGTTTAGATTGTTTGTGAACTTGCCTCAACTTTAATCGGACCGGTTCATTGCTAGCGGTTGCCTATACATCTCGCTCGTCGATTCCCGAACATGCTGCGTATCGGTTTTTAATTTAAACACCCTTCAGCTCCCCTCCACCTTTCCTCGATGTATTTTGAATTCCATTAAAGTTTAAAATGCATTCGAAGTAGCAGCTTGGCGTAAGCTTCAAGCCATCAACTAAAGCTACGTAGTGCGTCAGACTTGCACCGAATCTTTAACGACCTGGTTGAGTTAAAATAACACCTGCACTCTCATCTATATAAGCCTAAAAGATACTGTTACGGTTAATATAATTAGGGTAAGTTTGAGCCACTTATGCTTGTGGGAGGCTAAATAAGGCTGATCAATGATAATAGTATGATGAATTCTTAATTACTGTTGTTACTGAAACATGACAAGCATGTTTTACACTGGGAGTTCTTAGATTCATTGTGTAGTCTTCTCAATGATCTATCGTCAAATCTCTTGTTAAGTAAGTTAAAAGGTAGTGGACCGAAACTGTTGAGGGAGTAAATGGGAGGAACAAAAAAGAATGGGAAGAAAGAAATACATTTGAAAAGCCTCTTTTTGTCTGTATTAGAAAAAACTGGCATCAAGTAAGTTGACTCTGCACTTCCCATGTGCCATTGTCAGTTCACAAAGGATCGTCTTCGGCATACGTTAGCCCCTATAAAAAGGTTAACGTTTTACGAACACGTATAACAAAGAAGTTAAATTGAAAAGATGATTTAGATAGACCCATACAATTAGTCCCTAATCATACAGTCTGCATGAGTAGAAATACCAGAGTTAGAAGCAAATAAATATACTACAACCACTCTCTACTACCAATTTTCTTCCTATTTTTAAATGAGAGCAGGTGTATCTTAAACATAAAAAAACCAAAGAATCGGACGATTTTTACTCTTTCCGTGTTTGGTTGCTAGCTTCGCGGTACCGTATAAAATAATGTCCATATTCAATAAATAACTGGACTAACCCAGAAGTTGAAACACCTGATACTTGAGTTTTTGAATTTTTCCTTGTCAAATATTTGTATGAGACTCCCCTCATGGCCAAAAACAATAATCGAATTCTTTATTTACTGACGGTGGATCACACCTTTTCTATGGGAAGGTTAATATACTTACATTGTGGACTTTGTATATCGGATCTATTTAAATAGAAAATGCTTAAGCTGCTAAAAATTTATGCATGCATACCAAAACACAAACACAGGATGCTTTGATTACACCAATTTTTGTGGGAAAGCCTTTTATTTGACAACAAACAATGAAAAAACGAATTTTTGAGATTCAATCGAAAGTGTTGACATGAACGAAAAAACTCTCCTTATAAGATTTTTAAGTATTTATAAGACCTAGAAAATGAGACCACACGTAAAAATATGTACGTAAAATGTTATGACCGAAAAACGAGACAAAATGCAGGTTTTGGCACTTGCTGGTATTGCGACGATAATTTCACGCAACTACTTGAAATTCTCCAAATACGTAGATTTCACACTTCTAAATAACAACAACAAAAGTGGATTATATTGGTCAAGTAGTTTTTTGCGAATTTCTAATTGTTCATCCCAAAGCACCTGTTTTCCGGCCATCACTACTAGTTTATTGAGCAATGTATACTTTATCTGAAGTCACTTGAAACACTGTGAAATACCGGGTGCGTTTTATATATCTATATTTAACACGCTCTGTTGCTGCAAAAATCGCCAAATTTCGCAGCAAATAGCCCCGTATAAGATCAAAGGCAGTTTCACCGGTCCACTTGGAGTAAAGCACGCCCATGCGTGGACATAGCCAATGAGAAAGCGTGTATTTCAGAGCTCTGAACAAGTGCAGGTGGCTACTGAAAATTGAAACAGTTTAGCCAGTGACGTGTAGCGGTGAATAAACGTGTTTTCTTTAGTCTGTCCGTGTTTTTTCATAGATTTTATTAGTTTCTGTGTTTTTGACTTTTGAATACTCAGTTTACTTGTTGATTTAATTGTTGTGTTGATTGTTCTTGTGTGTCCTAAATATGGCTCTTTGGAGACCTTGGGAAAATGCTCCAAGCCACGAGGAGATGGTTGATGAACCTGTGCAGGCAGAATTCTTTCATAAAGATTTAGAGGAACAGACCCAAAGAGTAATCCTAAATATGTATGATTGTCTGAAAAACGAAAATCTAGATTCCTCGCAAAATCAAATTTTAAACAGAATTTGTATCCTGACAAAAATCAGTCGGTCTACCATTTATCGGGTTATAAAAAGGGGAGATGTAGTCAACCATTCCTTCCACAGAAAGCGCATAGGGCAAAAATTAAAAAGAATAGACGTGGGTTTTCAGGAAGATATTCGTCGTATAATATACGGATTTTATAAAGAAAATTTGGTGCCCACGTTGGAAATGATACGGGATAAATTAAAAGATTATCCTGAAGATTTTTATAATTACAAATGCTTAGACTCACTGCACTGTATTGCAAAACTGTGTGGTTATCAATACAAAAAATTAGATAAAAGAATGGTGATTATGGAGTCGTCTCGAATCGTTGAATTGCGCCAAGAATTTTTGCACAAAGTTAAAATCTATAGAGAGCAGAAAAGAAATCTGATTTACCTGGATGAAACGTGGTATGATACCCATGATATTGTGCAGTACGGCTGGGTTGACGACAGCAACAAGTGCATTTTAAATGCACCATGCAACCGTGGAAAACGAATCATTATTCTCCATGCTGGCAGTGAAAATGGATTTATACCTAATGCCTTGCTGTTATCTGCTAAAAATATCAAAGAATCATGTGCCGACTATCATGAGGACATGACCTCCGACTTATTTGAAAAGTGGATAGAGCAGCAGTTAATACCAAACATTTCCCCAAATTCAGTGATTATTATGGACAATGCGCCATACCATTCCCGACAGAAAAACAAAATTCCGAATACAGGCACAAAAAAACAAGACATCATTGATTTTATGAAGGATAAGGGAATGGAAATACCACAAAAATTAACCAAAGCCATATTATTGGATCTTATTAAAAGACAAAAATTTGAAAAAGAGTATGTTGTTGACAATCTGCTTCAGCAAAATGGCCATGAAGTATTACGTCTACCTCCCTATTACTGCATTTTTAACCCGATTGAGTTGATCTGGGCTGCTTTAAAAAGAACAGTAAGAAAACATAATCAGACCCCTCAATTAAGTAAATCGCTATTGGCCACAATAAGAAATGCAGTATCTCATATTGCTGCCACAGACCTATGGAAACAGTGTCCTAGGCATATTATTGAAAAAGAAAATGAATATTGTGTTTTCCTCCTGTAAATCCCGTTGTAATTCCTCTACAAGATGACTCTAGCGACAGCTCCGAAGGCGAGGATGATATATAAATACCTATAATGTAAGTCTTTATATACCTTTTTATATACCTACCTGCTATGTAAATATTTGCCTATGTCAAACGTTGGAATTCTGTAATTTTTCCATTTCTCAACTTTCAGTCAACATAGATTAAACTCCCAATATAAGTATTTTTTATCCCAAATCAAAAAAATAAGAAGATAGTAAAATCCATTTATTGTGATATAAAAACATTATTATTATCGTTCTAAATAAATAACCGCACGCCTGTGATACGTCATGAAATTACAAACGACGCGCCGACCAAAGGTTTTTATGCTATTTCAAGTGACTTCAGATAAACCATACAGGGTTCCATTAAAGAGCATTTAATAGCAAAACATACTAGCTTACCTTGCCGATATGAATCAGAAACCATTGCGAAAGTTGAATGTTATTTTAATGCGAAAAACAAAGGTTACTTTTTTTCTTCTAAAGCAATTCAAACATTTCGTATTTGTGAGCAATTCAACGAATGAGCTACGACATTCGAAAAACATACACATTTAAAAACAAAGCGGATGTGTCTATCATCTTTTGTTGTGAATTACTCACACATACGAAATGCTTGAATTTGTTTAGAAGGAAAAAGGTAACCCAACCTTTTTTGCACAGAATTAATATTTGTCTTCCAGAATGGTTTGCGATTCATCTCGACAAGGTAAACTAGTGTATTGTGCTATTAAATGCCCTTTGAACTAACCC
The DNA here is from genome assembly GCA_963669975.1 of Acanthoscelides obtectus. NCBI lineage: Eukaryota > Metazoa > Arthropoda > Insecta > Coleoptera > Chrysomelidae > Acanthoscelides > Acanthoscelides obtectus. The sequence continues at coordinate 100,042,410 of CAVLJG010000005.1, forward strand.
TGTATATTGCTTAATAACCTAGAAGTGATGACCGGAAAACAGGTATTTTGAGATAAACAATTAGAAATTCTGTAAAACTACTCCAATTTTGTTGTGGTTATTTAGAAGTACCCATCCCACGAATTTGAAGGATTTCAAATATTTGCGAAAAACCATCGTCGCATTACCAGAAAGTGTCAAAACCTGCAGTTTGCCTCTGTTTTCGGCCATATCTGTTTTGCTATTAGTCGGATCTTTTCACGATAGGTCTCATTTTCTAGGTCTCATCAATACCTAAAAGTCTAAACACTTTTGATTGAATCCCAGAAAGTACCTTTTCTCATTCTTTGTTGTTGAATAAAAAGTTTTCCCACAAAAATTGATGTACTCATTGTATGCGTGTATATTTTGACTACTCCATTGAACAACTTGCAGCAATAAAACCAGACTTTGCAATTTATTATTTCGCAAACCAAGGGTATTCCCCTGCCGCCTTTCCACCCAATTTATCACCTCTCAAAAAATTTCAGAAATAATCAGGAGTCTGGATCGATTTCACAATCACTATTCCCACCATAATTCATCTTCATTCCAGCCCAGTTTCACATACAATGCTGCTAGTATTTATAACAACGTAGTGATATCCATAAGATAATTTAGGAAATGTATCAAAGGTGTATTATCAATAAGCCATAGCGGAACAACTATGCACAGTCATTGCTTAATATTGACGTCCACTATTTGCATTCACTTTTCTCTCTGTTTTTTTTTACGTGTTTAACAATTCGTAATTTGTGGCATGCTTTACCTTGCCTTGTCATATTATTTACTTGGGATTTAATTTTTCTTTAATTTGTTATTATCATTCCATCACATCCTTTGTATACCTTTCCGCACCAGTGTTAGATCTGTATGTATCTGCATTTACTTAATTAAGACGAATTTATCATTATTATTATTTTCAAAGGCCAGTGTTAGATCTGTATGTAATTTCATGTACTTAATTGGGACGAATTTATTATTATTATTATTTTCCAAGACTACAAATTTTTTTCGTCCTTAGCATAGTAGTACCCTTCTGCGGGACTTTTATTAAAATCCGAGCAGTATTTTCATAAGTAATATCATAAGGGCATCTAATTTTTTAGAAAAAAATCGAAAATGAACGCTGCTAAGTAACATTTTAACAAGTAGCATGAGTGCTGGTGGCAACAAAAAACCGAGTCGAAGAGGGCGATTTTTGCACCTGCTCGTATGTTTTTTGTTAAAAAAATATTACTTTGCATTGTGTTTTTTCGATTTTTTCTCAGATGCCCGAATGGTATTTGACAATACTATTTCATAAGTAACAGATTACTTTGCATACACATAGCTTACAAAATTTATTGACAATAACATAATAACAAAAATAATTGTTTAGCGTCGCTTTACTTGTTATCAAAGGTATTGCAATTTTTGGTGACAGCAGCTGTCAAGCTTTGCCGCAAGTAAACTTCGAAAAAGCTGCTGACAGATGCTGTCATACAATTTTTCCATCTAGAAACCATTTGTAATTGAAAACTGCAAGTTTGTTATTAGTAGAAATTAAGACGAGGGAAATCGTCCACGTTAATGTCCTGTAAAAAGGGTTTTGACAACATTGTCACATTTGCGAGCTAAAAGTTTTCTGAGATTTGTTGGCGAGAAAAAGTTTTTAAAAGATGGAAGTTGACCCAGGAGGATCAACAGACGACGCAGTTCCACATACTATGAGGAAAGAGCTGAGCGATGGCGGAAACCAAGCAGAAGCAGAAAACATGAGCTCACTGACGCAGATGTCATTGGAGCAGAAAACGATCGAAAAACTGATGCTGATTATAGACGACCAGGCGAGGCAGATTCGAGACCTAATGGAGACCATCAAGGTTCAGACAGGCAAAATTGACAGCCTTACCGCCCAGGTAACCATATTACTAAATTCAAAAGAATCCCCTAAAGAACGGACAAAGACCCTAAAAAGACCACTGAGAAACGTTTCCGATGATCATCTCACATCCACAGACGAAGACGTACAGGCTAAAGGATTTGTAAAAGCAAAATCAAGAAGGAGGAAAGGCGACAAGGCTGATCGATCAACCCAAGACTTTCCTCCTCTTCCAAATACAGGATCAATTCCATTTCACACCTCCCCCAATTCGTCAAATCGAAACACTATTAATGCTTCTATTACCAAGCCAGGGACCACGTTATCTACCTGTCAGGTGACTCCGTCAGCCGATCTTACTTCTCCTCCGTCATCTCGTCCAACCGTCGTGGCTAGGTATTAAAATAGATCGCGCGGTTGCCGTCGATGCGGGAATAAGGATTATTCCTAAATCCGAGGACGACTACCGTAAGATCGTTCGCCTATTCCGAGAGGAAGAAGTGCCCCATCACACTTTTCCTCTCCCTTCGGAACGGAACATCCATGCGGTGGTTCGAGGAGTTCCCGTCAACTTTTCGGATACTGAGATTAAGGGAGAACTGGAGCAGAGGGGATATAGCCCTCTTCACATCATTCGATTGAAGCGCAGCGGGGCGCGCCCATGCCTTTGGTGTTCGTGATACTGCTCAAGACTGAAAAGTCTCAGCAAGTGTTCAACGAACACGAACTGCTGGGACTGGCCATTCGAGTTGAGGTTCAGAAAAACTCCAGACTCATTGGGCAGTGTCACCACTGCCAAAAGTATGGGCATGCGCAGTCATATTGCACTGCACCGCCCAAATGCTTAAAATGTGCAAAGGACCACATGACGCATTTGTGCCCCCTCACAGAAGAGGAAGAACGCAAGTGCGCGAACTGTGGAGAGGGACATCCCGCAAATAGCCGGACTTGCAAGTTCACTCCAAGGAGGAACTTGCAAGTTATAGCGCAAAGGCGCAATATATCATACGCGGACGCAGCTCGGGAGGCAACCTTGCCTGCCCCCTCTGCCCAACCTCCCTTGAGCACGCAAAATGTTGACCTGGCAACCGCGCTAAGGTCCTTACAACAAATAATAAGCCCACTGATTAGCGCTACCCAAGCGTTGCAGGCGATATTTCCTGTAAATGTCTAGGTACAATAGTAGAATTGTTTGGGCATGAGGGATATTCCCAAAAAACGGGAATTTCATCAAGCTCTTTTGGATCAAGGTATAGATGTGGCCTTGCTGCAGGAAACGTTGCTTAATCCGGGAGATCGTTTAGCTCTCCCGAATTATGATGTTATCCGAGGTGACAGATTGAATGGTCGAGGCGGCGGTTTAGCAGTGTTGATTAAACGCGGTATAGACCATTATAGAAGCACTAATGCGGAGATGCATAGCATCGAAGCAGCTTCAGTGGTGGTCAATATGGCGGGAGGTGTCTCGTTGAAGATCACATCGGTGTATGTCAGGTGTGGTGCCAGGCTACAAGAGGCGGATCTGGAGGTCCTTTTGGACTACTCGGGTCCGCTTATTGTGGCAGGGGACTTCAACTGCAAACATCGAGCATGGAATTCTAGGTTGAATTCCACTAGTGGGGTTCGATTGTACAAACATGTGATGCGAAATGGGTACCTTATACATAGCACTGAAGAGCCGACACATCATCCATTCAACCATCTTCAGGCACCAGATGTCATCGATTTCGCGATATCTAAAAACTGTAGATACAGTATCTCTTCTCGAATCTTGTATGATATCTCTCGTGACCATCTACCTGTTGTCTTGGATGTGGGCAATGAGCAAACTTCTGAGGAGGCAGCTCCTCCAAGGAAACGCATTAATTGGGACCTATACAAGTTGCTCCTTAGAGAGTTTCCCAATATCCCGATTATAGATGATGAGTCTGGAATAGATGCCGCTCAAGCGGAGTGGACAAGTTTCATTCAAGCAGCTCTACAGCGTGCAGCTGTATTTCCTGTACAACGACACGGCAGACCTTTTTTGCCTGCGGACATTCGTTAGAAAATCTCTGACAAAAGAGCCGCTATTAAACAGGCAAAAAGGTCTTGTCATCCTGATGACATTCGTAGGGCTACAAATCTTGTCCATGAAGTGAGAAACGCACTGCACGAACTCCGAAACGAGCAATGGAGCGACTTTCTGGCGGAATGCTTGATTCAAGTATTCCTCTCTGGAGGGTCGCAAAGTCACTCAGAAACGGAAAGCGAGAACAACTCCCACACATCCACGGTCCTGAAGGCATAGTCTTCAGAACGGAGGATAAGGTCGAGGTTTTCGCTGATGCCATGGAAAAACAGTTCTCTCCCAACTATGATCTCGATAATGACCTCGACGAGGAACAGCACATCGTACGATCCGTCAGGAGATATTTTAGGGCCAACGGCGTTAGCGGAGGCACTGAATCCACTTCAGATGACTCTTCTTCAGAAGATTCGTCTGAGGCTCCACATAGCACATTAGCGGAATTCTCCGAGTTTCCACATTGCACATCAGCGGAGCTACTAAGTCATATTAAAGACCTCAAGGTGCGTAAAGCACCTGGGGAGGATCAAATCACCAACGAGGCGTTGAAGCTGCTCTCGCCGAAAGCCCTGACATACTTGGTGACAATAATCAATGCGACGCTCAAAATCCAGTACTTCCCTGCTGGGTGGAAGACTGCTGAGGTCATCATGATTCCAAAGAAGGTGGGTTCGATATGTCCTCAGGATTACCGTCCCATAAGTCTGCTGTCAGCTCCTTCTAAGCTCGCCGAAAAGGTGATTTATCGTCACCTTGAGAATTTTTCGTCAAATCACCATGTGATTCCTGACGTCCAATTCGGTTTTCGGTCCGAGCATAGCACCGAGCTACAGGCAGTCAGGCTGGTGGAGCATGTAACCAGAGGGTTCACCCTTAGCATGAGTACTGGCATCTTGCTTTTGGATGTCTCAAAAGCCTTTGACAAGGTGTGGCACGCGGGCCTCCTCTATAAACTAATCCAAAAGGGTTTTCCTTTTTGGCTTCTAAAATTACTGAAATCCTTGCTTGAAGGAAGGAAGTTTCGGATCAAAATTAACAATGTTTTGTCAACAACACGGCGAGTACGGGCCGGTGTTCCTCAGGGTTCGGTCCTAGGACCAATTCTTTATTCGCTTTTCATCCATGATGTCCCTTCCCCCAGCAACTGTGAAGTCTACCTCTATGCTGACGACACTGCACTTGTCGCCCAGTCGTGTACTGGTGATCTGGTTCACGATGGGTTGCAGAATGCGGTGGACGAAGTTCTAGAGTGGGCGGAACGGTGGCTGATAAAAATTAATCATTCGAAAACGCAGGCTATTTATTGTACCAAAAAACGTCGCGGCCCCCCAGCAGAGGTTTCTGTAGACGGAAATCGTGTACCATGGACAAATTCTGCCAAGTATCTCGGTGTCACCCTTGATAAAGGCATGACCTGGCAGAAACATACAGCATCCATAAAAACAAAATTCCAAATTGCGTTTCGGCAACTATATCCTTTGTTATGTAGATCCTCCAAATTGAGTTTGATAAACAAAGTTCGACTATATAAAATGATTATTAGACCAGCCATTACTTATGCATGTGCGGCTTGGTTTGTTGCGTGACTCAGTGGACTACACAGTGGAGCAAGTTCGTAAACATTCAAGGCCACGGCTCGCACTGTAATCAAAAGTTAGCGTGAATCTTTAGTAAACTCAAAATTACACTCTAACAAAACCGAATCAAAAATTTGTTTAGTTCACCTCAAAATTAATCCGTGTACCAAGTCAAAAAGCCTAGGTTTTTAATCTTAAACTAAGCATATCTGTTTTTCTTTGTTCTTCTTCCTTTTTCTTCTCTTTCCCTTTCTCTTTTTCCTTGACTTTGTCTGGTTTCTGGGCAACCAGGACTGACAGATTCGACTAACGTACATCAGACAGTGACTAATGGGCAAAGGTCCTACGGACCGCCCAGATAAATAAATGACGAATAGTATCGTCCACGTTATAGACCAGATAAGGATTAGCTCAAAAACATAGACGATAGTCGGACAGACCGCAGACCAAAAGATCGATAGACCGACAGACAGTTCGACAGACTGATCGACGGTTAGACTGACGGAAATGGGTGACATAGTTTTTTGTACGTCATATAACATCAGAAAACTATAAATAATGTTTTTAGAAATTTTTCGTGATCACAATACTTCCAACCCAGTGGCGTGGAAAGTAAAACGAGAGATCGATAGAGCAGAAGAGTTGAACGAGATTAAAAGTGCCTTTAGACTTCAAAATAAGATATTATTTGTCCTATTTGTTGGAGCAGCAGATCTCTGGACAGCTCGTCAGGAAAGACTATTTTTTCATGATTTTTCTCCAAAAAGTAATAACTAGGAATTTGTGGTAGCCGTGGAAACATTAGAATCATTATACTGTTTTTTAATATTTTCGAAAACTATGATGGTTACTAAAAGCTTGAATATTTCATGCCAACTCCCGTACAATAAAATAAAAAATAAAAATGCATCAAACAAGACGTGTTTTATGATATTCCAGCATAAACGCGTTCTCATCGGAACACCCTTTATCTAGGCAACCGTTACCAAAGATATGAAATACAGAGTTTGTTGTAAGTCGTTAACGAGAATGGCTGGCGTACTGGTGTTCAAGTACTTGTTGGACAGAGAGGAAACGCTAATAGCACTGGACTATCATGGAGGTGGAAACCTTGCATTGGAGTGTACGAGATGCGGTGTTGTCAAGCAAACCAATGATGTCCCAGAATTTGTGGCTGCCCTGACCTTTATTTTCGACCGTAAGGACCGATCCGAAAACGATTCTAAACAGATTCGACACAATTCACAGTTCAAAAATGTGCACGTTTATAATAAGTCCATTATTTGGGAGTAGAGAATAAACTACATTCGACATGCATCATAGTACAAGGAAGTGGTGTAACATATTGGCAACACCGCAGATGGCCAAGGCCTTCCGGGCCAGCGTTGCTAGGCTTACCATCCGGCTCTATCTAACTCAAGTAATATTTGTTTTACACACGTTTCCCGCTTCTCTCTCTTACACATTGAAGTCAAAGCATCAGACAAATTCGGATCTCATAGTATAGAATGTGGAACAATCTACCAGGCGAATATCTTGCCATTTGTAATGACCTCTGCTAGTTTCTTGGTATCATCAGGCATTTCTTCACATTTTCCAGTAGCTCGAAATTGCACCGGAATTCAGTTTCCGCCTATTTGAATACACAAGATAGCTTAGCTCATCGTACAGGGACCAAGCGTTTTTAAAATGATAATAAAGTTGTCCATTTTAGGATATTCATGAATGGAAAATAACACGTCCCATGTGATGACCATTTTCATTGACGTATTGCTGAGGTCGTTCACGGAAATTTGACTGCACTCTTTCCCGTAGATCTCAATTGGTTAGACTAACCTCGTGACGAATCGCTTGCTTTAATGCATCATCTAACGTACGTCGCTTGTTCTCGTAAATACGCGACTTAAGGTATCCCCACAAAAAAAATTGCATGTGGATAAGTCAGAGGACTGGCGAGGCTATAAAATGTCACCAAAGCGGGAAACAGGCGGCGAAGAACAGCGATGGATGCTCTGGCGGTATGTACCGTGGCCCCATCTTAATGAAGCCACTAATCTTGCATATCCACACCTCTTCTTTGTAAGGTAGGTATGAAAAAGCTGTTAGCCGTATTAATGTTATGGTCAGTTGTTACAGTAACGGTAACCCAATTTTCCCTGAAAAAAAAATAAAAATATGGTCCAATGACGCCAAATTACCCTAGGGCTGTGGAGTGGCTCTGTACGCAATGCTCGCGGATTTTATAATCTTCGGCGGTACTCAAGTTGTACTGCAGTCACCGACTCGCCACTCCTAAGAAAACAATAGCAGCGAATAGTGTCCATGGCTCCACGGTTGGAACTGAAAGTGGAATGACGGCAACGCTTTGAGTCAAAGAGCTGTATTCATAAAAGAGAAGCATATCCTCGGAAGCATAAGGTAAAAGTATAAGCTCTTGCTCCGGAGAAAAAGGTAGAAGTATAGGCATATCCTTGTCTTCATATTCATAATGATTACCTTATACTCGCAAGGATATCCTGCAAGAAGAAGTAAAAGGTTGACTGGTATTTGTATATTGAGCGACATGTCCTGACTTTTTCCAGCTTGTAGTTTGACGTGGGATTTCGTTCACTCAGCATCACTGACAGTTGTACTCCAGAGCTCACACAGACCGTTCCGTATTTTTACTGGATACAGTTTTTTATCAAATCAATAAGCATGTCATTCTTAAGTGATGAGGAAACTATAGAAAATAATGGCAACGACCTGCAGTTCATCGCAGATTAAATTGCCATTGCTCCCATTATTTTGCAAAAGTCACAAGTTCCAAAAATAAAAATGAGAAAGGACGATGCCTTGAAGATGTTGAAAAAATACGAATCAACGTTCGGTAAACCATTAGATTAAAAAAAATCAACAACATGAAATCAAGATTGAAGAAAAAACAGATCTAAAAAAACTGGTAATAAAGCAATTAAATTGTTTGATTAAAACTTATTATGATTTATAAATACACTTTAATCAGTAAAACTATTTATTATAATACTCAAGTTTCTTCTTATTTGTTGACCTAGTTGGCGGAGAGGAAATTCTCGTGTTTTCCTTCATCTTCACCTGGGTCTTGTTCAACTAACTCAAAGTCAGGACCGCCCAAGATCTTCGCAACATTATGGAATACAATATAAGCAATAATCATTTCCGGCACACTTTCCAACTCTACTCGGTGAACATACTGTAGGATAGGAAACCGGCGTTTCAGTTCGCCGAAACAGCGTTCAATTATAACTCTTGTTTCAAAAACTTATTATAATTTACTTCTGCACCGGGAGTAGGATTTCTGAAGGGCTTAATACCATAACCGTCATCGCTAAGTAGTAGATACAAAATTTGCTTTATTTATTAGTTGTGATCTAGTCTGCCAATTTCTCCATATTCTGGAATCATGCACTGACCCAGGCCAACTGACATCAACACTTGTAAACATCTCTCTGGCACCACAAGCGGCTTGCACATTTAAAGTATGTTTCCCTTTTCGGTTGATATACTCATCTCCATGGCGATTTGGTTTCAGGATTCCTATATGCGTACAATCAATTACACCAATTACTGCTGTCGGAAATTTATACATGCCTTGTCATATCCACTTGGCCTCCATCAGTTCATGGTTGGTAGTTGGAAACTTGATCCATTCGTTCGACTGTGCAACTATGCTGTTCACAACTCTACCTTGTTGATATCCAGGGTTATCGAGATAGCGTAGACATACCTTTATTTTATGAATACAAGAAAATTCTCCTCCTCGACTTTCCTCATTCTCATCTAAAAGGCAAGCCATTGTACATTTGCTTCGTCGAACCGATATAACTTTTTGAAGTCACGACCAAGTGAAGGTAAACGAGGTTTGTACGTTTTAACATCCCTAACATCCACAATTTCCGCCATCATCGTTTGACCACCTTTCGTTACGAAGTTGAGTCTGCTACTGACCACACTCAGAATTTTTTAAGGATATGCTTCCTATGCCATGTATAAGGTGAAGATTATGAATATCCTTTTACTTATGTCACTGCTTTGAAGGGTATGCTTATGCTCAAAAAGCAAAAGCATTTACTTCAAATTATTACACTTACCATTTGGAGGATTTCCTTCAAAATTTGCAAGTACAAGGATATCTTTTGTTTTATAAATACGGCTCAAGAAATGGATTGTAATATGGTGTACGCCCCTCCCTTTCCACGTATTACCCAATCTAAAACACTTGGTTGCTATGCCTCACCCTGTACAATATCTTCTGTCCTTCCAGAGACCATGAAGGGGCAGAAAGTAACCAAGTCGTCAAAGTTCACTCAAGTGGGCCCAAACGACTATCACAACGTCGCGGGCCTGACGGTGCTGCCAGCTAGCGCCTCCATCTCGCCATCTGACGACAGCGCTCGGAGTGAAGGCCGATCGGTGCACTACGCGCCTCAGCACTGTCATGGCATCATGGACAATAGCTCCGAAATGCTGTTGCAGGGGAGTTACGAGGTGTACAAGACGCAGGAGAGCATGCATGAGATACAAAGGTGAGATTTGAAAAATGATGGTGAATTTGGCAGTTGAAAAATGAAGGTCAAAGTTCATCAATTGATGAAATAAGTGGAATTGTTAAATTCAGGACTTTATCGTAAGCACGGTAAATTCCAACCGTTTGTCGTGTACGTCCAAGTTACTAGCGCGCGTACCTGATACGCTACCAATAGGAGTACTACGCAACTGGACAAGGAAGTATCGTATTCGCAAACATTTTAAAGATGAGATATGTTTTTTGGACGTCATACGGCACGTAGATTACAAAAAAACTATGTCATTCATTTCCGTCGGTGTAGTTGTATGTCAGTCTGCCCGCTAATCTTTGGACCGCCTATAACTTGGAAAATACTCGGTTTTGGATTAAATTTCAACACAAGGGTACCAAGGGCGCAAAGGCTTTGTAAATTTTCAAAATTAGTCAAGTGGCTGTGGAGGTAGGAGCAATAACAAAAATAAAGTTCAGATCGCTTAAACTTCGTTTTTTGACATATCATAGGCTCTTGATTATTTTCAGATTTTTGTTTGCGGGGACTAAGCATTAGATGTTGGGGGTTGACGGGTTTGGGGAGAGTATATATAAATTTTTGATACTAGAAATTTATACGTTACCAACCAAGGTAACTCTACGCATAGGTGCGTAGAATTACTGGATTTATCAAAATCCGGATTCTCTAGAACGACGAAGTTTCAGCGACTTGTATTTTTTGTTTATTTTTTTTTGTTCTTGACCTGATTTTCAAAAGTTAGCTTTTTCGTCTTTGCCATAGTAGCAACCTCGTGTAGTAGTAACTTTCAAAGTTACACACCGCCCAGCTGGACGGACGGAAATGACATGGGTTTTTGTGATATACTCGTACATCCATACAATACTTCCTCCGCCATCAGGCGTGGAAAGTAAAGTACAGTGATTTTATATTGTAGCGCTACGAAGTATTCATTACGAGCTTCAAACTGATATATTACGCGACCACTTATTCTGTTTAAAAACATGTTCCAAAGTGCCGTCATCACGAAATGTTCAAGTGCAGATTTTACTCTAAGACATTGTATCATCAACCCCATTAACCCAAACTTCATGTTTCTGTTTTATTCAAATAATGAGTGATGATGAGGACATTTTTGAAGAGCACTGTCTGTATGCATCGTTTTTTTTTTGTAGGTGACAATTACTGGCCGTGGAAACATTTGAATATTTTGATTTTACACAAATGTCAGTTATTGCTAATTGAATTCTAAAACATGTTGATTTTTCACTTCATTTCCATATTTATTTATCATCGACCTGGGGATTGACATTTCTAGTTGAAATGATTGTAACTACGAGTAATGTAACTATTAATTGGAGTAAACATGTAGTCGGTAGCTAGTGGTATTGCTATTGTTTTTACCACATTTCAGCAAAGGTTAAAAATAGCTTTACTAAAATGAGTTATCGATTTTAGGCCAGCATCTTTTAGAAGACATTCGCGTCTATAACTGCAGATTAAAATGGAGGGGACGTTGCGCAACTACTGTTGCTCTTGCGGGTTGACCTCTTGGGCTACATGCTCTAGCTGGCTGGCAAGTTACCCACCTCACGGTTCTAACCTAATATCCTTGCCACTGGCTCTATCGAAATCACTAAGAAAGGAACCCACCATCCTCCAACATCGCAATAATTAGCGGGTAAAGGCCCTGCCTTCCTCTTATCCCTATTTTTGCTTTTTCTTCGTTTTTTGTACCTTTTTATTGTTTTCATTTGTTTTTTGTATGTTTTCAGTTCCAAACTGAATATATGTATTTACGTCCAAAAAGTAAAACCAAATCAATAATCAAAACCCTCAGTCCTGCCTCAGTAAATTAAAGAAACACTAATGAGACTACGGAATCTTACAATAGTCATGCATGGAATTTATAACCCTACAAATAACCACATTGATACAGATTATTTATAGGAAGTCAAAAACAGGCGCACACACACACACACACACATACTTTAGATTATCTACAATTATACGCTCTACAGTCAGCAGTCCAAACCTGCGTAAGTAGGCTGGAAAAGTCCCGTGCCCGGTAACCAGCTGTCCTGCTCTAAAGCTTACTAATATTCGGTAATTTCCATCTTCCCTACACATCCCTTCCTTTCGTACTGCTGTCCCACCTCTTATGCTATAATTGCATTATTCACCCCTGCATGCCTTTCATCATCGTGTTCTTAAGCTACAGAGCCAACATGCACCAAGCTGTATTAAAATTCCTTCGGGCTAAAAGGTGGGTTTCTTTGCCTCTCCAATACGTTTTACGACCTTACCATAAAATGACAGAACTGAAATAGAAAGTAGTGCCAGCCCACTGTAAGTTTAACTGTATTAATAAGAAAATTGTAGCCAACAGTATGCTCCCGACTTGGAAAACTATTGTCTCTACAGGAAGATTCGTTACTACGTGGTTACCCAAACGTTCATTTTTCAAAAAGAAAGCAATATGATGTAACGTAAAACACCCAACTTTGGCTACTCTGCAACTGTTCCAGTCGGAGCAATGAAAAACATTTTATGATCCCGCATTTGCTCCCTATCCACTTACCTTATCACTTTGTCGACTAGTTCATGAACGTAAAATGAACTATTTTTCACAATTTTCAAATGGCACACCCTGTACATTTCCACATTATTTGACCTCCATTTTCGCAAGTTTTTTCCTTATATGGGGTTGTCCAAAACGGACGCAGGAAAGTAAACGCATATTAAAACAAGAAAGATTGATATTCAAATCAAGTTGGGTACTTTATTTTGAAGGTTCATTTATACCATTTATGTATGAAAAATAATATCGCTCAAATGTTTACCACGACTGGATTTACAGACGTCCACGCGATGGTCGAAATTTTCAATGACATTTTGCAACATGGTCGGTTCTATGGCATTTATCTCGGCAAATGATGTTGTTTTTGAGTTCTTGGAGGGTGGCTGGTTTGTTGACGTACACTTTGCTTTTCAAATATCCCCATAAAAAGAAGTCCAAGGGAGTCAAATCGCACGATCTTGGTGGCCATGGCACATTTCCTCTGCGCGAAATCACGCGATCACCGAAGAAGGACTGCAATCGATGGATATTGACGTTGGTTGTGTGGCATGTTGCACCGTCTTGTTGGAAATAAACATCGTCCATATCCATTCCTTCAAGTTGCGGCAAAAAATAGTCCTCTATCATCAGGTGATATCGCTCAGAATTGACGGCAACGGCGTCCCTGGCCGCATTTTCGACAAAGTAAGATCCGATGATGCCTTTTGACCACAATGCACACCACACAGTCACTTTTTGAGGATGCATGGGCTGCTCTTGATACTCACGGGGATTTTCGTTCGCCCAGATGCGGCAGTTTTGCTTGTTTACCGTCCCATTCAAAGTGAAATGCGCTTCGTCGCTGAACATGATTTTTGATGAAAAATTGGCATCAATTTGGCGGTGTTCAAGGAGCCAATCTGAGAACGTTCGGCGCGAAAAATGGTCGGCCCGGCGCAGCTATTGCGTCAATTCGATCTTGTAGGCGTGTACATTCAAATTCTTGTGGAGAATGCGGAGCAAACTGGTTCTCGAAATGCCCAATTCTTGGGATCGACGCGTTGTTGATTGTTTCGGATCGTCTCTCACACTCTCCTTCACAACAGCAATATTTTCCGGTGTGCGAACGCTCCTTGGCCGGCCAGAGCCTGGCAGATTTGCCACAGAACCTGTTGCCTCGAATTTACGCACCAGACGACCGATGGTTGTTGCGACCGAAATGTTCACGAAGCGCGCGAAACGTGTTTTTTATTTTTGCACCATTTTTGTAGTGCTCTTGAATAACTTTAATGCGGTCTTCAATCGAATACGACTCCATAGCGATCAATGGTAAACATTCAACTAACAAAATGACATGCCGGTGACAGAAAACAAAGATGGCGTCTATGTCAAATTGACGTTTACTTTCCTGCGTCCCTATTGGACAACCCTTTATAAGGTTATGGAGATTTGTACGATTGATTTTTGAGTTTCTAAAAACACAGGATACACCATCTTGATTGCATAAGTTTGGGTAGATTTAATTCATAACGAAAATATACTAAGTGACATATAAATCCGAACACCCAGTTTAAATGGTTTTATTTTAATAAAAGTTGGTGAATGTATTTATCTTACTGTAAATAACAAGCGAACAAAATTTTCAGCCTTATCAGTTGCACATTCCGGTTTTTATACTGCTTTTCTTTTAATTCACTAATGCTCTAACAATGAATATTTCAGCCGCAGTAAAGAATCAACGTTGGCGGATTTGGGTTCTTGACATCCTTTACGATCGGTTACGATGCCTAGAGTACGGAGACCTGTACGATTTCGTCAACTTAGTGAGTTTAGTTTGACTTCGGGAAGCTGGACTTTCTTTTCGGGCAATTGCAGTTAGAGTGCAAAGAAGTGTAGACACTATGGTTAGGTGTTGTCAGGCATGGCTTCGAGAAGGCCGTACGCAAAGAGCAAGGGGCACTGGACGCCGCCGTAGAACAACATACCGTGAAGATCGCCGCCTAAGATTATTGGCCTTAAGGGACCGTTTCTCCACTACCAGGTCCATTGCAAATGAATGATTTGCAGAACACGGAAGACCTTTTGGCATGCGAAGTGTTTACCGTTGAATGAGAAGTTTTGGCTTGTTTTCATACCGGCCACACTGGGTCCTTCCTTTAACTCGAGAAGTCCGACGTAATCGCCTTGAGTGGTGCAGACAACGGTCACTCTGGGATCAGGAATGGAATAGTATTGTCTTTAGTGACGAGTCTCGATTTTGTTTAGGCATGCACGATGGTCGTGCCAGGGTTAGAAGGCGACGTGGTGAAAGGAGGAATCCACAGTTTTTTGTTGAAAGACATGTTCATCACACTGTTGGAGTTATGGTTTGGGGTGCCATAGCTTATGGTTCCAGGTCACCTTTAATCTTCATTAGAGGTAACATGAACGCGCAGCGTTATATCCACGAAGTTCTAGAACCCCATGTTTTACCCTATCTTGACACCCTGGCAGATCCAACTTTCCAACAAGATAATGCCCGACCACATGTTGCAAGAGTCACAATAGACTTCTTTCAACATAATGATGTCACATTGTTAGCATGGCCACCAAGATCTCCCGACTTATCCCCAATTGAGCACGTGTGGGATATGATGGGTAGGAGATTGCTCAATTTTCAACGTCCTCCTCAGACTCTAGAAGCACTTAGAGAGGAGTTGGTGGTTGCCTGGAATGAGATACCACAGGAGGACATTGACCACCTGATCAGAAGCATGCCTAGGCGCGTTGGAGAATGCGTAGCACATCAGGGTGCATTAACACATTATTAAAGGTCAAAGGGCTTTAAAGCAGTGCAATCATTTTGAAATTTTTATCATTTACTTACTATGCTTCATTAAGTACTTATACAAAATTTTATTAAAATAAAACCATTTAAACTGGGTGTTCGGATTTATATGTCACTTAGTATAGCTTACGCCAACGGTGTAGATTAAAAGCCTTGTTATCCTGCGAAGTCTGTGCTCAGTCGTAGTTAATGAATCCTCATTTGTACTTTGGTTTTTGGATGCAACGGGTTGTGGTTTGGGCGTCACCTAGTTTCAAGCACTAGGAAAAGAAATAACAATTAACCACTGTTGGATTTCTGGCGCTAATGATACAAACTCACCAGATACAAAAACATTTATTGAACAAAATCAATAAAAAAAATTAATAAAAGAAGAACAAGCAAAATAAAGTTATTCTATACTACCCCCGCCCCCCCCCCCCGCTAAATGGTTTCTAGTAAGAAAGAAGAAACAAACTGAACACCTTGGCAGGTGCTTGGCTATCTCAGGTAGGTAACCAAGGGCAGAGAGTTTTAAATGCAACTCAATACCCGAAGGTAGAACCCTCGAAGAATGAGGGTTCACAAAAATGGGGAACTGCTTCTCACAGGCGTGAGTCCTACTTAAATTCGCCTTGGATTATCCCCTCAGTTCGATGGTTGTGTGTAGTTATTTCTACGGCTAAGTCCTCAAGAGGGTGAGAAAAAGGGCTCCGACAAAAAAAAACACTAAGAGGGGCCTATGTCTATTACAATCTCCACCTCCCGATTAACCGCAAGCACTGAGTGTGAGACTATCTCACAAAATCGGGTAGTGAGCCGCTGAATTCCTACACCAAAGCACCGGAAATAGCACCAAGACACCTTCAGCTCTCGTATTCACGGTCGGCAGAAATTATAAAAAATGACCTTTAACGAAATCTGATGGTTTTAAGAACTGCTATAAAATTATTATTCTGCAACAACAATTTACTTTGTCAAAGCACAGTTAATTTCTAGTCGACCACAAAAAGGAACTTTAACACCTTGCTTGTGTGATTCAATCAACCTGGTCTCAACATAGAAAACATTATTGTCGTTTTTGCCTCAATTCAACATACAAGGTGGGCCATTTAAAGTGGAAGCATCAAGCAACCCTGTATCTTTGACATTAGAAGACAGATCGACTAATGCCATACCGTGTTGGAGGCGTCATTTCTGTATAATTTTAATCATGGAACACTACACACCAAACCAACGCGCTGAAATTATTAGAGATGGTCAAAGTTGCGATTTTGTGATCGCAGTTAAAACTGCGATTGCGATTTACCACTCACTGCGAGTGCAACCTGTGATTGCGATTTGAAATTGTGGGACTGGGTTATTTCATTATTTCCCTTCTATAAAAGGTTAGTTACATTAAATTGGTCATATTTATGTGTTAGGTATGTGTTAACAACTGTTATCACAAAAAATGAAATAACATTGTATTTGTGTTATAAAGGTTAGGAGAAATGATAATACCTTTTTTATATCTTATAATTCCAAATCTGTAGATTTTTTTAAAAATGAAAAGAAATGTCTCTTATAATTATAATTTTAATTAGAATAAAGCAAAAACTAAACCCAACAGGTAATATGTTAAACAGCGAACATTTCTTTTCAAGAACTCAACAAGGTTGGTTTATTTGCAGCTACAGCTACAGCTGGGTATTTTGACTCCATGTGTCTTCTCAAATTCGTGGTACTAGTCTTATGTGATATTTTGGCTGCACACATATTACATTTTGCGAAACTTTCGTCGATTTCGGAAAAAAATTCCACAAATAAGTTATTTTCCTCTTTTTAAACATTGTTGAATCTGAATAAAATAATACTGGCTAGACAAACAAAAAAACAACCTAGAGATTGAAAATAGAAACCACCAATACCAATCTTAACAATTCGCATTCGCAGCTCGCAACAGTCACAACTCACAACCATATAAAAGCAACGCCATCCGCTCGTTTTTAACCGGCAATCGCCACTCGCATGTGTCACTCCCAAAGCGATTGCCGCGATTGTACCGGTAGTTTTAGTAGTACCAGTCACCTATCCATACAACGAACAAGACGTTCCGATGAAAATATCGAAGCCGTACGAGCTAGTCTTGAAGAGACTCCATCAACATCCGGTCGTCATCGTACTCAAGAGTTAGGCATCGCTCGAATCACTCTCCGTCGCGTAATTCGTAAGGATTTCCATACAAAATTCAAACGGCTCATCAATTAAAGTCAGCTGATTATCCGTGTCGCCTTGATTTTGCTAAATGGAGCAGTGAAATGGCCGAAAATGAAGATGACTTTTGGCGAAAAGTCATCATGTCCAACGAGGCACATTTTCCGTTACACGGAGGCGCAAGTAAAAAAAAATTTATGCTACCGAAAACCTTCAATTAATCGAACAGCAGCCTCTTTATGACCGAAAAGTTACTGTTTGGTGTGGTTTGTGCGCGAATAAGGTCGTCGAGCCGTATTCTTTTGAAGACGATGATGGAGCTGCTGTAACCGTCAATGCTGAGCGTTATCGAGCCATGAGAATGAATTTTTTGAGGCTAATTGTTTGCAAAAATGACATGGACGATTACTGGTTCCAGCAGGACGGAGCCGCATGCTACACAGCTCAAGCATCAATCAATTTATTGCGACAATTGTTCCCTGGACGACTGATATCGAAAAATGGCGATTTTGACTGGCCACCGAGATCACCTGATTTGACTTCACTAGACTTTTATTTGTCAGGCTATTTGAAATCCAAGGTATACGCTAACAAGCCAAGAACTCTAGCTGCCCTCAACAACAATATTTGTCAAGGAATTGCCGCCATATCCGCCGAAACATTGGCCAACGTGATGGAAAACGCCGAAAAAAGGGCACATTTAGCCAAATGTGATGATAGCCATCAAAGCCAGAGATGTCCATTTGCGAGATATCATTTTTGAAAAGTAATTACAGCAAATCTCCTTGGATCAAAATAAAATACTTTTTAAATGAACAACAAAAAATATTTTGTTAAATAAATAAATGCTTCCACTTTAAATGGCCCACGCTGTAGAAGGTGCTCTAGAACGTCGGATCCGCATTAAAGCAGGTATTAGTGCCGGAAATGGATCTACTTCGATTTCGCAGACACATGAAAAATGACCTCCTCTTGCTACCCAAGAAGGCTTATACTGCCTAGCACCTCGTGATACCGTCTTCATTAAATCGTAATGCTGCGAAATTGCATCGATAAATTTTAATTCCGTCTAAACCCACCTTGACGTAAATCGCCACCCTTTGCCACGGGCTCGATTAAAGTGGATCGAACGCTACTTTAATGTGATAACTTTCAACAAGAAACGGACCTTCCTGCGCGCCGCGCTATCCGAAGTTTTCCGTGTTTTTTACAACGGGCTAATGGATTTACCAGAGTGAATTAAATTAGCCAGCGAGAAAACCTGCAAACATGTCGAGCGCTCTGTGGCAATCCGGCAGGCTTATTACCTAACTTCCAACCGACCCTCAACCGACTCGAGTTGCTCGATAGTTGCTGTCAAACGCAAATTTCGTATTATGTATCAGCCAGAGCGTCTCAATCGCCGACCGGCTACGGTGGCGCCTCTATGGAGCAACTGGTGAACGAAAAGTGCATTATTTTGTTAGGAGTATCAAAAAATTGGTATTCCCTAACTCATTGACAGCGACCCAACAGCAACTTACTAGCGATTTGAACTGTCAAATTAACAACTGCTCTGTGGTAGTAAATTTGTCAAAACTATTCATTTTTTTAACAAGAAAGGTAAGTATAACAAGTTCAAATAAGGAATAAAATAGCTTGACGAGTCTAAGAAGTGATTGTACGCTCCCAATTTGTATTTTCAGCAATTTTGATTTTCTGGATGGCTCGTGCATTTTTACTTATGGAAGCATTGGAAAGCGAAAGAATGCACGATCAAAGACGGCAAACTTCTCGCCTACGACGTATTTTTCAGTATCTATGACTTGAAGTTCATAGTGAGTATCAAATAAGCTTACTTGCACCTTCCTACCGTAGTATAGAAACATATTGGTTTTAGGTATTAGCAGCACTTCTGGTGCTGGCCTCTGATTCCTGCCAGGAACATATTGTCTTGGGTTATTTACATGGGCTCAGTCAACCTAGTGTATCCAAAGCACTACATCATCCAGACATTCTCTCTAAGCATATCTACTTCCCTCAAACATTGTCAGAGAGGATAGTAATTATATTGCCATTCATATTAAGAAAGTGTGATATCAAAATTGTATGGTGGATCATTAACTGAGAAACTAATGCTACATCAAAAATTTTCAACACACGGAAGTTTACATTACCTGGTAAAAATTCCATCGCTGTGGAAGTTGAATTTCCTATTAACCAGAGTAATAAGTCAATATTCATCGATCCTAAGATCAATACGTCAGACTCATTATCTGTGAGATTAATAATACAGCATCAAATCCGAGTCTTAATATTTCACATATTTTAGGCAACATACCGATTTCAGCACTAATATTTACTTTGATTTTTTTTTTACTTTAGTTGTTATTATTGTTATATGCCTGCTTGAAGATGAGTAATAATGAAAGATATATTTTTACAGGTAACTCTGGACATCCATTAAGAATCGGACTTACCAGAAATACCATAGAGTGATGCACAGGAGTATTAAAGTTTGTATTATCTGCTGTATTGAACATCTTAAATTTCCATGAAATAATGTTCATTGTCATATGCTTATGCTTAATGATAGCTCTGCTTTAAAAAGGTTTTATCAACCACTGTAAAGAAAAAGTTAATGGTTATAGAATTAGTTTTCTAGGAAGGTTCATTTTCACATGTCCATATTTTAGAAGATTTGGAACAAGCCTAAAAGTATGCTTTGAGCGAAGATCAAGAAAAGCTGCAAAATGCATTTGTAACAAAAAGCACTGCCTTTTTAAAATATAGTTATAAAACTGCTGGCCTTCTTTTTGTAATAGGACCCACAACTTTTTTATCAATTTAAGCATTAATGGTACTAAAAATTTCACAACACAATCACTCAAACAGCCTAGAACTTCGCCGCTTGTGAAGATTAGTACTAATCGCTAAATGTATTTCTAATGGGGACCAATTCTCTTTAGAAAATGTATCAAATGCATTTCTACAAATATAATTTTTTTATTGACACTCCTATTTTATGTTCGTCAATTTGTAAAGCAATTATTTTAAATACAATAAAAAAAATCTTATTGTCTTAAAAATATGTTGGGAGACAAACTTTTTACTGTATTAAAGAGTTATAAATGATTTATGGATTGTAGGTGCCATTACAAAAAATAAGACAGTGATTTTTATGAAATGATTTAAGAGAAGTAGTTTTAATAGAAAAAAATAGGGCACTGTTACACAACAATGATAGGAATAATATAGTAAATTGATTTGTGCAAATATCTTTTATTAAAATGACAAAGATTAGGTCACACAAGTAAACAATAATCATAAAAATTACTTTATCCTTTCTAAATTTCAATCAGGTTTGAAGTTTTTAGATGCTTGACCAAATTTCTTGTGAAATTTTTGAAGTTGAATTAATGCTGTCTCTGCCTGCATACAACTTTCTTGCCTCCTGCCTAGCTATTTGTAATTCTATATCTGGTGGTGGCTCAATAGCTGAAGATGAAGGAGTTGGTTCTGAAAATCAAAAAGCTTTTAATTAATATCTGAAGTTATGAAGCAATACCAAGTAGAAACTGAATTCATATGCAATTTTTGATTCTAAGATAAGATCATCACTAGTGAAAAATTAAAATAAAAATTTGTATTTCTTTCCATTTGAAGCAGAAATTTGTACTTGTGATCAAGTGTTAAAAGATGATGTGGAGTGCCAGGAAGTAAAATCAAATTAAGTGTGGTTTAACTAAGTGGGCAATAGAGATAGAGAATATAAACTGATTTTTCATTAATTAAAATTAATCCCATTTAAATTTATCCAGGAGTTATGTACTTACACTAAATGGAATTTGAATTTCAGTAGCTCCAAATACTGCTGCTGTTCCCAATATGGCCATATCTAATTTAGATAAGTTATCAACATTAGCACCCTCCACCAGTACCTGTAGCATCCTGCCTATATTGTGCAGCTCTAGATTGTATCCTATGTTTAAGGTCTATCCAATACTCTAAAAAAGTATTATTGTATTAGTACATGAATAAAACCATATGGAACATGGAACAAAATGCCTTATTATAACCTACAGTACTTATCCAAGCAAATGACCCATGGAATCTGTGTAAACTATGTTGGCAAATATTAAAAGATGGTAGCAACTATTTGGAAAAATACAAATACATTGAATCAAACAAACTATTTTCTATCCGTGGAGTACAAAAGAGTGTCATATAAAGTCTCGTTTAATAAGAATTGAATTACTGAAAAAATGGATAAACGTCATCGTTTTTCAAGTAACTTAAATAAAAAAAAAGTTTTGGATAAAATATTGTGAAAAGGTAGTCTTTGGGAACAATTGTGCTATTACACTGTTAAAGATAATTTTCTATTAATCAACGTTGCATTTTTTCTTCTATGAAAAGTTCTACAACTTTTTGGAATTTATCTAATGAAAAGAGGGATACAACAGAATAATGCCCATAGCAAAAGGTTGTAATATTATAATGAAAAATGAGATTCAGCACAATTATAAAAATTATAGATTAGCGATGACAAAAGGGTGAATAACAAAATGTAACATAAACTCACCCTTCTCCAGCATTGTCCATTTTTTGTAGCTCCAGATCCATGAGTATTCAGACATATCGCTAATTCGTCCCACTTTCTATTAATTGTCTCCTTTGATCTCCCTCCAAGTCCAACACTGTCCTTAGCTAAATTAGGATGAATTTTTGCAAAGACAAGTACCTCATCGATTTGCCTTGTTGAAATTATATTTCATTTTGAAAATTAACACAAACACCTCCTAGTCAGACAAAATCTCAAACACTATGTTCACGTTTTCTGATGCATTTGCAGCCTTTAATGAACAAGCAGTCATCTAGAACTATATCAGCAAGTGCTGATTGATTTAGAGAAACATCTGGCACTTGTCAATAAGCTGTTTTCACCATCGCGTTATTTTGCATCGCGCTTTCTGTCTTGACATAAGTCTTCAAGGCTAATCTATGTGAAACTGTGTCATCTATTTGTCGACAAATGATTGTGTGTATATATTAAGTGTGTATCGAGGGCCAACTTTTGAGTTATGTAAACATCCATACATCTGCGGCTCACACAGACATTCATTTTTAAGAAAAGACCATCGAATTATATACTTACGTGTTCACTTTTCAACAAAACTAAGTCCGATAGTTAATTTTAAGTTCACAATCGCGATCCACAATGTATTTATTATTTTTCGATTTATAAACACGACGATTGTTTATCATCATATATATGTCACTTCAGTTCCACCGGTTGCTACTCGATTGCTAGTGGCGCTGGTTCGGTTGCAAAAACTGCATTCAAATTGCATTCAATGACAGTTGGGCAACCGGTCGCCAACTGCATTAGCGAGTACGAATTTTTCGGTCGGTCGACAATCGGTCGCAAGTCGGTTGGTGGTCGGTTGCTTACCGATCAGAGTTGGAAATTTTTACGTAATAAGCCTGCAGGGAGTTGCGATCAGCTACTGCTTAGAAGCTATATACGAGGGTGAATCAAATATAAACAAGACTGTTCGACCTTCAGTCACAATAGTGGAGCGAGAACGTTCCCGCTATATTTGTTGTTGGGTATGTATGTCAGGAGTAGGGGAAGCACGTGGGCTCGCCTCCTCGACCCGCTCAGTGTCCACCGTGACGATGTCGGAGCGAGAGGTACCTCCGTCAATTGCGAAACGTATTGTGATCAAGTTTCTCGCCTCAGAAGGCGTAAAACCGGCCGAAATCTTGAGGAGATCGACTACCCAGTTCGGGAAAGAGACACTGTCGCGAGCCAGAGTGCTTGCATGGCATAAACAGTTCGTGTTCGTGGAGGGTCGTGATCTTGTTGAAAACGAAAGCCATGACCGCAGATCTCGCACCAGTCTTACAGCGAACAACATCAGCAGTGTTCGACGGCTTATTGAAGATGACAGACGTCGCACCACTTCTGAAATTGCAAATGAGGTCGAGATATGTAATGGGAGTACTTACTACATACTCACAGAGAAGCTGGCGTGCCGTAAGGTGTGCGCCAGGTGGGATCCTCGCCTTCTCACAGCTGACCAGAAATTGCAACGATTTCAGGAAAAAGGAGACCAATTTCTCACTCACAGTGATGCGATGAAACATGGTTGCACCACTACAAGCGAAAACAAGCAGAACCTGGACCAGTGAAAGCCAAGTCATGGTTGTCGGCTGGCAAGGCTTTGGCTACCGTTTTTTTTACGAGCGTGGATTGCTGTATCTCGATTTTTTGCACGAGCGCAGGACAGTTAATGCGGCCTACTACTGCGGCGTTTTGAGTGAGGTCCGACTTGCATATCGCTGCAAATGACAAAACATATCGATCAGGGAAGTGGTTCTTCTCCATAACAATGCTCGCCCCTATACAGCAGCCTTGACTACGGAAAAATTGGAGCAACTGGGGTGGGAAACATTGGAACACCCTCCTTACAGTCCAGACCTGCCACCCTGTGACTTTCACGTGTTTGACCCTCTCAAGGAAGCTTTGGGAGGCCAAAGATTCGACAGTGCTGCTGAGGTTGAAGCCTACGTGTGCAATTAATAATAATAATAATAATAATAATAATAATAATATTATTTTTATTTTATTTTATTTATTATTATTCACTCAATGTACAAAGATAACAAACAATATGAGTAAATAAATATAAAATCAAAACAGGCCCAAAAGAAGGCATCGCCTGTACATGGACCAATAATTTAAGTTGAAACTGTAGAATGCAAATGACAAAAAAGGACAAAAATTAGCTACAGTAGATTATGTATTTAGTTGATGTTCGTATTTATGAGTTTATGAATTTCAGTCCTAGATATAGAATGTAGCCACTTTTTTAAATTTCTTTTGAAACAATTTCCGAAGCGTAAATCTTTTAAGTCTTTAGGTATAATTTCATAAAATTTAGGCGCTAAATAGAGATATGATCGCTGCATTATAGATTTATGCGGCTGAGGAACTACTGTGCCACGAATTTTGTACCTGGTATAATGATTATGTTTAATTTTCTGGTCGGTGTTTACAAATTTATGGTAGTGAGTGATACTGTGTAAGAAATAAAGCTGTCTTATATCATACATTCGAACATCTGCGTATAATTTTTCAGTGGGATAAAGTTTCGGTTTTTTAAATATCATTTTTAGAATACTTTTTTGAAAAACATCTAAATTATAGATATGTGAGGAACATGCAGCTCCCCATGCTAATATACCATATGTGAGATGAGGCTCAATCAGTGCATGGTATAATGTTCGAAGATATTTTTCTGTCAATATATTCCCAAGGTATTTAATTTTGTAGGATACAAATCTAACTTTCTTTAAAATATAATTGACATGGATGTCCCATCGTAAGTGAGGATCCAAGACCACTCCAAGGTATTTTATGTTGGGCACTCTATTAATTTGCATTTTTTGATCATTAATATTGAAGGAGAAATTTGTGTAATTTGGCAGATGTCTAGCATAAGATCCAAATGGTAAAAAAGGTGTTTTAGAGTAGTTAATGCTTAATTTTCTACTGTTAAACCACTGAATAATTTTGATAAAATCATTTTCAATTACATTTTTCAGATCAGACCAGTCAGTGCCTTCACATAATATTGCAGTATCATCTGTAAAACTAGTTATTTTGCCAACACAATTAATTTGGAAAATATCATTTAAATATATATTGAATAACAGCGGACCTAAGACAGTTCCTTGTGGGACACCACACTTAATATACATTTCTTTACTAAATGATCCTGATATCTGCACAGATTGTGGGCGATTTGACAAATAACTTTCGATCAGTGAGTACGCGTTTCCTCTGAAACCAATTCTCTCCAATGCTTCTAATAATAATTTGTGATTAACTGTGTCAAAAGCTTTCTTTAAATCAACAAAAATGCAGATTGAAGGGATTCTGTTATCAATATTTTGATGTATTTTATTTACAATTTTAGTTATTGCGTCCGATGTAGCCTTCCCTTCTGTAAATCCATATCGATTTTCACTTAAAATTTTGAATTTTGTGAGGTATCGAATCATTCTAGTAGATAAAACTTTTTCAAAAACCTTTGCTACACTGGATATTATTGATATTGGTCTATAGTTGTTAACATCTGTTTTTGTTCCTGATTTATGTATCGGTATTATATTACCTTTTTTTAAAATTGAGGGATATATGCCAGATTCAAAGCATTTGTTGATTAGGTAAGTGAGTGGTTCTGTTATGTCCTCGGCTATAATTTTCAAATGCTCGCTTTTAATACCATCGAACCCAGGACTTTTCCGATTTTTTAAGGACATAACAGTGGTGTATACTTCACATTGCTCGACATTATCCAAAATAAATGAGTTCAAAGTTCTTTTTGGAGGCTGAGTATTTTGTACATTTGCTTGTATATTACTTGCTAGATTTTCGCCTATGTCAGTAAAGAATTGTACAAATTCATCGCATATCTGTTGAGTATTTTTTAATACTGTTCCCGATGTTGAATTTAACTCAGTGACACACTCTTTAACTTTTGTTTTCCCAGTAATCTCATCAATAGTTGTCCAAAGCCGCTTAGGATCATTTAAGTTATTATTCAATTTATTTAGGTAATGTTTTCGTTTGGTTTGCCTTACAAGCTCTATAAATTTATTTTTATATTGGTTGTAGCAGTCGGTATTCTCTGTAGTTGGCGTTAGTTTAATTACATTATATAGTCTTTCTTTTTCTATTGCCGATGTTATTAATCCTTTGGTAATCCAGGCATTTCTGCTTTTCTCTTTGTGACTAATTATTACTTTATTGGTACTAATATCTATTAGTTTTTTTATTTTCTCTATGAACAGTCCCATTGCTTTGTCTATATTATTTATAGAGTATAATTGTTCCCAGGATTCTTGTTTGACATTTGATATTAGTTTTGAATTGTCGACAAAAAATTTGTAATTTTTCTGGTTGTTATTAACGGTAGGGATGTTAGAATGTTTTTCATTTGAAGATATCAGTAAAATAGTGGAGAAGTGGTCAGTAATACCGCTTTGTAGGATTATTGGTATACAAGTAATTTTGTTGGATAGGTCTTTTACATGTGCCACTGATGGACCTTGTAGGTAGGTTTATATAGGACAGAAATCCGTTACTTGATAGGATATTCAAGTATTCATTTGTGATGGGATCATCGTCCAAAATATTTATATTGACATCTCCCAAGAAAATATGTTGCTTTAAATGAACTTTATTTTGATTTTGAAAAAAAAATTCAATATTCTTTAAAAACTCGTGGGGTTCTGAACATGGCGGACGATAAATTGCAGATACCTCAATTTTGTTATGGTTAATTTGGATCATTATGTTTAAAATTTTGATTCCATCGGTGAAAGTGAATGTATCATGATTATATTGCAGTTTATTTCTTACAAAAACTATCACCCCATCGTTTTGGTTATAAGTGCCAAAGTTATACAGCGTGTCATATCCCTGCTGATTGAAGCAAGAAATATCAACCACTTGCCACGTTGCAGTTAAAACTATTAGATCAAAATTGTACCATATTTGGTCGAGTAGTATTTTTAAGTAATCAATGTTGTGTTTTATACTCCTTAAGTTCATATTAAAAATTCGAAATTTTGCATCAGAATTTTGTGTACATAAATTAAGTTCATCGACGTTTTGTGCTATATTTGTTGCAATACTTGGAATTTGGAAATGATTAATGTATTTATTTATTGACATTTTTAGGTCCTCTTTAGAGATAGGAGTAGTAAAAGATGAACTTGAATTTTCAAAAAGTATCCTTAAGTTTTGTTGTTCCTGATAATATTTATACGATGGACAGTTTTTGTCGGTAGGTGAGTGGTTAATATTATAATTTTTTTTATATCTTTCATTTCCATATCTACAGTTGCAGCATTCTATTGATACATGCTTACAATTTTCTCCTTCGTGACCGTTGCCACAGTTGGCACATATCTTCTCATTCCTGCAATTCTTTTCTGTATGATTAAAACGGTAGCATTTTCTACACTGAGAAATGTCGTTATTTTGATATACTGTCAAACATTGCCATCCCAGAAGTATTCTTCTATTATTGTCTTCGAAGATTTTTTTGAATAGCTTTCCAGAAGTTTCCGCGTAGATAGTGTAATTGTTTCTTGATGGAAAATATTTGATAAACTTTACTTGTATGTCTCCACTCTGAATCATATAATTCTGATGTATAAGATCTTCTTCAATTTGCTTTTCATTCGGTTTCTCACTACTTTTATAATTTATTATTTTAATTTTAGGATTTAACATTTTCGGCTCAGTAACTTGGTATTTGTCATTCAATTTATTTTGTAGTTCATCTTTCAGTTTATTATGGTTTGATTCATCAATTTTTATATCAATTCCGCCATTTTTTGGGTTTCTCACACTTTCTATTTGAATGTTCAGAGAGGAAAGATTTATTCTCTTACTCAATTCTCTTCTCGTATTATCGCAAGATTGTTTTTCTTTTGGAATAACTGTGATGCATTTCAGTGATTGCCTTTTAGTAATAGGTATCGTTTGTTTTAAGATTTCTGCGTATGAATTTTCTTTTACTAACTGGTTTTTCTCAACTTCGTCGAGTCTCATATTAATTCTATTTAATGCTGATGCTATGGCATCCTTCTCAGTAATACTTGCGGTTACTGACAGTTGCTGCTCTTTTAGTTTTAAATTTTCGTTATTGAGCTGACGAATTATTTCCTCCTTTTCTGCTAGTGTTTTCTTCAGGGATCGATTCTCTTGTAATATCTTTTTTACATTAGTCGAATCAGGTCGATTTTCTTCATCTGTGATGCAGTTTTTTTCATTCTCGGGCTTTTCTTGTTGTTCTTCTTCTTCCTTTTTCTTTTTGCGGGTCATGACACTCTGTATAGAGATTTCTTGTGTAGTGTGAATTAGGAAGGACAAACTGTCAACTTGTCAATTTTACGTCACTCCGAGGTTATATAAATATGGCCGAAAACGACTGAAAACTGTAGAATCCGCTGCACCAATGTATCCAGACCCGTACTTTATCCTTATAAATGGAAACTCTTCGCCAAAAGGTTATTTCATGGACTGGGTACCAACCAAATTCTTGACAAGGTAGGACGAGATCGTTGCTTATTTACTACTGTAATCTATAGGGGGATGGCTGCAGACACGACCTGCATCTTTCTACGTGGAAGGAATCGGCAAGAAATCAAACGACACGGAAATATTGTTCGCAAAAGATTCATTGTTTCCCTAGCTGTGTGACAAGTTGCTCCGTCCAGGTGGAACCACATGTCTTGCAGGTCAAATTGTTGGATTTTAGAAGCCAGAAAGTTTCTCATCATATGACGGTAGCGCTCGCCTGTGACAGTAGGAGAATTACATGCAGCGTCTTCAAAGAAGTAAGGTCCAATGAGACCTCCATACCAAACACCGCACGAAACTGTGACTCGACGAGGATGTAGTGGTCGTTGATAGATGACACAAGGGTTCTTTAGTGCCCAGGTACGATAATTCTGCCTATTAACAAGTCCGTTCATATCGAAGTAGGCTTCATCGTTCATTATCAGTTGTCGGTAAGAAACGTCACTTTGGGTATTAAGCTGCAATGACTGCATGACTGTATTGACGGCGACTTCCATGGTCACTAGGCTGTAGTTCTTGAGTTAACTTAATTTTGTATAGCCGCAAATACAAGCCTTTTTTAAAATAGTGTGGCGAATACCCAGTTCTGGAGAACGATGTCTGGTAGACGTTTCAGGGCGCTCCACTACACTTTCACGAACCGTCTCGATATTTTCCGGAGCACGAACAGTTCGAACACGGCCCGACCTTGACAAGTCTTTAACTTCACCTGTTTGTTCAAATTTCGGCACCAACTGACGAATGGTGTTGACACTGGGCACATTATTTCGACCGAAATCTTGTCGGAGCATCCGGAACGTTGCAACAACCGACTTATTACTTAAACGATTCGTTTTAACAATACGGACGCGTTGTGGAATCGTGTAGCACTCCATGATGAATTGTTGGACTCACGTGATTTAAACAACTACTACGGCGCCACCTAGTGAAATTCGTGTATCGAAAATGGCGCGCCATTTAAATCAGTCAGTTACATATTGGCCACCCTTGTACAGAGTCAAAGCTTGGTGTAGTGGAATCCAGCTCAGTTTTTTTACATAAGACACTGAAAGTTATCGCGGTTCATCGCATATTAACGAGGGGTAAATCCATAGCTGTCTCGTACCTGCTCCTGACTGTTCATGACTGACGAGTTAGATGAAACTTATTAGACTTATCGGAACAACGCTATTGTGGCTGGCGTAGGTCCTTTATTGCCCCAGACCCTTCATATATTTCAGCAAAAAGTGGCTGATGGACACATGACGGCTGATTACCATCTTTGGACATTTTTTCGTAGAATGTGTTTTACGTGATACCTCACTTAGAACTCTTTTTTATCAGCTCTTTATAGCCCTAGAATACAAGCATATTATGTTTGAAAATGACGTTTTGGCAGGCTGTGAATGTTGAGCGTTTTTGTACGTTGAATTGACTAATTATCAAAATCTTATGTTATTCAAATCTTCTCTCTTTGGAAGGATCTATCTGAATATACAATAAAATAATAAAAGTTTCGCTTAAAAATAACAGATTTTAACATTTTTCCAATGGTATGTTCCGTGTTTTATAACATATCCAAATAGATCCTTCCGAAGGAAGAAGACTGAAGGATTGATTTTTAATGTTGCAAAAGCATCTTCAAACATTAACATTCATTTATATTTTTACCTTAAAGCAACATCTAAGAAAATGTCTAGTAGAAAGATGTTTTCGCTTCGTAGATGTAAATATTAGTGCTTGTTCTTTTATTTAGTTTTTTTATTGTTTTTAATTGGCTAATGCATGTGTGCCGCTTGTCATGTTTTTTCTGAATATCTGTTCTTAATTCATTAATGTGTACCCAGGTACATTTCAAATGGCCATATTTTTTTATGTGAATTTAGAAGTTTTTGCATGTAGATATGCCTAGATGTCCCCCTCCTTAGCGTTTGAGAAGCAGTAAGGTTTATTATAGCAGACTGGGTTCATGATATAGCAAAGGGCCTAATACTTGGCTGTTATCCAGCTGATAGTACAGGGTGTTCATTTGAAAACATCCCATCACGGATATATCGAAACCACTGATTGAAAGAAAAAACGCCGAGACACGTCAAAAAATTTGTCATGGGGGACAACTTTTTAACCAAAAAGTACTTCAGCCCCTTTCACCCTTTGCCCCTCAGGTTCATCCCATTAAAAATTTTAAGTGCCAATAGGTATCGAGTAATAGTTTGTCTGAAAGGTCTTTCAAAGTAATTTATTCAGAAGTTTGATTTTTCAAAATCGAACGATTCGTTTTCAAGGAAATTAGAAAAATCTTTATTCATCTTAATACGTTCAGATAGAAAACAAAAACACACGAAAATATCACTTTTCATTACAATACGTGTTCAAAATGCCCGTTATTGGCTAAATAATCATATAGGCGATGTTTATATTCCTGACGGACATTTTCAAAAACATGTTGTGGGATATCATGGCAGCCTTCGATGATACGTTGACGAAATTCTTCCAAACTTTTAGGTTGGGGAGTAAACACAATAGATTTCGAATTAAAAAGTCTAATGGCGTCATATCAGGACATCTAGCATGCCATTCTGGAGGCCCTCTTCGCCCTATCCATTTATTTTGAAACTCGTCGTCTAGCCACTGCCGAGCCGGAAGAACATAGTGAGGAGGAGCGGCGGCTTGCTAGAAATAAATTTTAATTTCACCAAGTATAGGGTTTCCATCCTCTTTGATGGTTCCAGTGTTAAGCGGATTGATGGTATTTTCCAACATATGACTTAGTTTCCTAAAATGCCTACCAATACATTAATTTTTTTGGGGTACTGAGTATCCCCTTCTATAAAAGCATGAGGACTTTCATTGCTCCAATACCTGCAATTATGTTTATTAACAAATCCATTTAAATAAAGTATGCATTCATCTCTAAGCAGATATCCTTTACATGAATGGTATTATTATTAATCGCATTTGTTCACAAGACTCACCTCACCTATTGAAATCATCTTCGGTTAGGTCTTGCAATATTTTCATTTTGAATGGATCAAATTTATGGAGTTTAGTAACTGTGTGTATAGAGCCTAATGAAATACCAGTCGCAGCAACAATTTTGCGTAATGAAGTATTAAGATTTATTACAAAATGACCCAAAACTTAAACTTGAGCGGCTTCATGAAAAACTCCCCGATGATCACGTTTTTCATTTGCAACAGATCCAGTTAGAGTAAGTTTAGTGACAAGGTCCAAAGCATATAAATGTGATGGCAGTCTGCCGAGCACATTGATTTTGGGATCCATAAATTAGAATCACTTACACTCTTTCGGCTAATTTTGGTAATAAAATCTGAATCAGTAAATTAATTTTCACTATCCCAAGGCAACTGACAGCAAATTAAGTGTTTTCTTTCACTTAGCAACAAATAACTAAACAGGTATAACAATAACTACAAATCGCCCAGAATATCCTAGTTGACGAAAGGAGTGCGGAACAAAATTCGGGTTGTTATTTGGTTTTTGCCACGTCTAGTTTCCGTTTTGAATTATACATGAATTGTAGATTTGGCAAACCTTAAGGGGCAACATTTTGAACGCTTATTGAAATAAAAAGTGATATTTCGTGTGTTTTTGTTTCCTATCTGAACACACTAAGATAAATAAAGATTTTTATAATTTTCTCAAAAACGAATCGACTGAATTAAAAAATGAAACCTCGAAATAAAGGACCCTGGGGGGCCGAGGGTGGAGTCGTTTTTGGTTGAAAAATTGTCCCCCTTTGGTTTTCCATAAATCCGTCGTTGGAAGTTTTCAAATGTATTCCTACATGAACAGAAACGTATCCCGAACAAAAAACAAAAACAAGGCTGACTGATTTGATTACATTATTTTGCAGCACTAGTACCGTATTTCCCAGTATTTGCAAAATAACTAATAAACAGCACACGGCTAGTGAAACCATCCATACAAATTATCCTCAGATGAGCGTATTTTGGATATGCTGTCGCCGAAGCGTTGTGGGATCAAGCAGGATCGGTCTAAATTTCATGAAAACGCAGTTCGTGTGAATAACGTGGAACATCTATAATGAGTTGTAGCCGTTCAATGCAGATGGTGAATTTATATTCTAGGGGTATCAAGAAGTTTAAAACAAGATTTCACCTTATTTTACTTAAGAAATATTCCGACAAAGGACTCAGCGACCATCTTGAATTTTCCTTGAAGTTTGTAGACTTTTTACACCCGTAGAAAAAGTAAGTGGCGAGGGTAAGGGACGAGGTGGTAATACTTTTCAAAGTACTTCATATTCAAGGAGTCCGATTTAGAATCCCCTTATTATTAGCTTAGAGGCATTAAAAGCTGCTTTAAGCAAACGAAGGCAATTAAACCTATAAAGGGCCAGTGGCATCCCCCCCAAAAAAATTTAATCAAGAATATACAATTCGACATTTAAACAGGGCCCTCTGAAATTCATGAAACAAATTCTACTCTGCGATAACGTACTAGTTGCTGGCAAAGATTCACTATACTCTAGGCGCTGAAGAAAGAAACTAAACCCAAACAAATACACGCATATTGCTCGTGAGTGAGTGTTTAGGCGCAGGAGACATTACAGGACCGCATCAAGATATTATGGGTAGTCATCAAAAATTTCATACAAGATAATTATTATCTTTTACAGTAAATTTCAGTTAGAGATTCACAAATGAGTTAACTACACTTTTTAGTTATTAGTAAGTAAGCTGAGCGCACTCATTCAGAAGAGGAACTTGAATCTTCTGAATCGTTTAAATGAATTATTAGAGGTTCAATTTGGGTATCGATGACATTGTCCAAATCCCACATTTTGACCTCAACCTTCTCCCGAACGTGGCGGATACAGTTTTTCCATTCCTCTGCCGTAACTCTATTGACTGCGATGTGAAAGAGATTTTTAACATCAGAAAATTTATAAGTATTATTATTCGACGCCACGTATTGCTTTATGTTGGCCCAAATCAGCTCAATAGGGTTCAGCTCACAATGGTAGGGTGGAAGTCTCAAGACAGTTTTATTTTGTTTTTTGGCCATTTCGTCGATCATTTTAAAATCGTATTTGTATTTATGTCTATTGACTATACTTATCAATTCACCCTTGACCATTGTTTCATCAAAATCGATCTGTTTTGAGGCCAGCCATTGTTGTATGTTTGCTTTTTTAGTTGCCATTGTGGGAAT
Organism: Acanthoscelides obtectus; assembly: GCA_963669975.1. NCBI lineage: Eukaryota > Metazoa > Arthropoda > Insecta > Coleoptera > Chrysomelidae > Acanthoscelides > Acanthoscelides obtectus. The sequence goes on from CAVLJG010000005.1 coordinate 100,076,358, forward strand.
TTTTTCTATTTTTCTAGAATGGTACGGGGCATTATCCAGTACAATAACAGCGTTATTCTTCAGCTTTAGTAACATTTTGGAGAACCAATTTTCAAAGGAATTGCCGTCCATCTCCTCATGATAGTCCCCTGTCTTTTTTGATTCAAAGGCCCACAGTGCTTCGGGAACAAAGCCGTCTTCACTACCTACGTGACAAATGATCAGCCGTTTGCCTTTTCCTGGAAATAAATTATTCCTCACACTATGGATTGATTAAATTTGAAGGAATGAGGCAATTGAGTTCATTTAGCTGAATTTAAGAGTCACGGAATGCTGATCAAAAACTGAAAAACGTAGAAAATTGAAGTTTGCAACTTCTCAAAACCCATTCAAAGCAAATTGACTGCACCCAAAAATGATAATAAATTTCAAAATAACGCTTAAAAGAGGGTCGAAGTTTTTTTCCTAATGACTACACTGCGAATGCACCATTTTTGGAGAATATCACACATTATCTGCTATCACAGCATATTATTTGCCCGAATTTATCAAAATTAAATTGCCGGATAGATGAAGGAGCTTACCTGCAGGATTTTTCAATCCAGCCGAAAGACCGTCTAGAAAAGGCCTGCCTTGATGATGTTACTGATTTGTCGACCCAAACTTTCGCTTGAATATGTCCAGCATTCACCCACGTTTCGTCCAAATAGTAAATTTTTCTTTTTTCATCGCGAAACTTCCGAATCTTCCTAAGGTATTCCCTTCTCCACACAACAATTTCTTCTTTCTCTATTAACATACTGTTTCTTCCCCGTTTCAAGAATCGAAAATTAAGTTCCTTCAAAAGTTTTCGGAATGTGGTTCTTTTAAATGATGGAAGATCCTCATCAGCATTAACTAATCTTAATATCTTATCTACTGTAGGTATCTCATTTCGGAAGAAAAAATTATGCACTTTCCTCCTGATGGCAGTTCTGTCAAAGTCATCTACTCCGTCCGTTATCCTTTTTCTTGCAGGATACGGTTTTGTCTCAGAAAGTGAGTGAGTGCTCCTATATTCCTTAATGATCCTATAAACACTGGACCGACATACTCCAGAAATATGTGCTACCTTACATATAACTTCGTCCACGACCAAATCGGGTTTTTCTTGAATTTGGTTTTTGTATATATTTAATATTATTTGTTTTTCATTTGCACTTAAATGTAGCTTCTTAGCCCTTTTTTTGGGTGAGGTTGCGCTGATGTCAACCACTTCGTCGGCTGTATCTGTGTCAGACATCGTATCTTAGGCAATATATAAACAAAACGTTCCACTCGCGAAAAACGAGTATACGCTACTGAATGCGTAATGCGTATGCAATGCAATCCTGTGCGTGAATTAACTGTTAGATGCCTGTCGTGTCATCTACAATCACGTTTACAAGTCCAAACCTGTGCAGATTCGTAGAGCGCCGACGACTGCTAGTGACCTTGAATTTGTCTGTAGATCGATGTTACTCCAGTCAATTTAGGTTCAAAGTGGATGTTTTCTAAACCAATTTGTTGTTCCTACATCAAAAATATATCGATGATGTTTTGTACTGGGAGCTCATGAAAGATCCAGGTAACTTATTTTAACAGTCATCCTTTTTCTAGTCTCAAGATGACACGAAAAAGGGTCTGTGGATTCACTAGAAATACACTGCCGAGGATGTTTAGACCTAAAGTGACTGGAGTATATCCGTGGATGCTTTCGAGGGATCTGTTCACGTGCTGATCACTGTTTACGTTTAATGTCTTTCTTCAGCGCCCAGAGTTTAGAATTATCAGTTTTATTGAGATATTTCACTGGGAATTTGAAAAAATGAACATTTGCCTCTGTGATTTTTTAATATATGTCTATACGTCTTATAAAAATAGCCAAGAAAGTTTCTTTTTCAAAATACCCGGTAGGTTGAAGATGGGTAAGGTTAAAAAAATTTGCACAAAACGGTCATAAAGGAACCAGCACCCGAAATACGTATCTTGAAAAGGGACATATCGACCTTGGAACCAGCTGTCATTTACTTCATGTTCACTTGAAGTAGCTGTACGTCTTGCCTAAGCGTCATGGTACTAACTGTTATTTCGGGTTTTCCAATAGAGACTTGACAACTTTGAACTTTCACTGTGAACGCCCGTTTAAATCAATTACCGAACTGTCAGTGTCAAAACATTCAGTAAAGAAAGCATTTTTATCATGGTGAATTACACGAAAAAAAAATAATTAAAATTTACTACCGAAATTTCGAGTCGGTGATTGCAACTTTAAGAGTCTAGTAAGAAAATTTCTGTCCACATGTTCGCTGATGGATGTTCCCGTGTCAGTGAGTCAATAGGTTGGTCGAAGTGCTAAGAATATTCCTGCTGCCGTTCAAGCTTCCGTCTCAAACGAACGGAACACGTCAATTCCACGGCGTTCTCAAGAATTGGGCATCGCTCAGACCACACTATGGCGAATTTTGCGAAGAGACCCTTATAGGATCCAGTTAACTCAAGATCTGAAGCCGTTCGATCATTCTCGAATTAGGCTCTAGAAATGTAGCAAGAAAATTACCAATTCAATCGCAAAATCATCTTCCGTGAAGAGGCGCATTTTTGGGTAAGCGGATTCGTTAACAAACAGAATATGCGTTGTTGGTCAGGTGAAAACCCTCATGTGCTTCATACACAAAAAGTAACTGTATGGTGTGGTTGTTATGCCGGTGGTGTCATTGGGCCTTTTTTTTAGTTGATGAAAATGACCGTCACGTAAAATTCGCTACAGAGACATGTTGCAACGTTATTTTTTTGGTCAATTGGATGGGCTAGACATTAATGATACGTGGTTTCAACAAGACGGTGCCAAAAGCCACCGGGTGATAGAATCGACATATTGAAATCAAAATTCGGTGAACGTGTTATATTGAGAAATAGTCCTGTCTATTGGCCGCCTAGATCGTGTGATTTAACACCTCTCGATTTTTTTTGTTGGACTACATCAAATCATTGGTCTATGCCAACAAGCCGGCGTCGTTAGAGGAGCTCAGAGCCAATACTGAACGATGGTCGCTGTGCCGTTTCTCCATAGGTGGCGCTCATAGGTGGTAGGTGCAGACTGGGATAGTACTAAAGTTGACACTATACCGGTTGTTAATGATATTATATGGGTTTTATAGGTAACATCTCTGCGAATCACAGAGGTTAATTATGTTGACAGAATATAGTGTTCTTATTATTGAATATGTACAGTTTTCCAGCGTCTATTCACCTACCCGTTGAACGTTCACTATTCCGTACTAATCAGAACTACACGCTATTCGGCGTTTGACTATTATATGTACTAAGTGACATATAAATCCCAACACCCAGTCTAAATGGTGTTATTTTAATAAAATTTTGTATAAGTACTTAATGAAGCATAATAAGTAAATGATAAAAATTTCAAAATGATTGCACTGCTTTAAAGCCCTTTGACCTTTAATAATGTGTGGATGCACCCTGATGTGCTACGCATTCTCCAACGCGCCTAGGCATGCTTCTGATCAGGTGGTCAATGTCCTCCTGTGGTATCTCATTCCAGGCAACCACCAACTCCTCTCGAAGTGCTTCTAGAGTCTGAGGAGGGCGTTGCAAATTGAGCAATCTCCTACCCATCATATCCCACACGTGCTCAATTGGGGATAAGTCGGGAGATCTTGGTGGCCATGGTAACAATGTGACATCATTATGTTGAAAGAAGTCTATTGTGACTCTTGCAACATGTGGTTGGGCATTACCTTGTTGGAAAGTTGGATCTGCCAGGGTGTCAAGATAGGGTAAAAGATGGAGTTCTAGAACTTCGTGGATATAACGCTGCGCGTTCATGTTACCCCTGATGAAGATTAAAGGTGACCTGGAACCATAAGCTATAGCACCCCAAACCATAACTCCAACAGTGTGATGAACATGTCTTTCAACAAAAAACTGTGGATTCCTCCTTTCACCACGTCGCCTTCTAACCCTGGCACGACCATCGTGCATGCCTAAACAAAATCGAGACTCGTCACTAAAGACAATACTGTTCCATTCCTGATCCCAGAGTGACCGTTGTCTGCACCACTAAAGGCGATTGCGTCGGTGTTCTCGAGTTAAAGGGCGGACCCAGTGTGGCCGGTATGAAAACAAGCCAAAACTTCTCATTAGTCGGTAAACACTTCGCATGCCAATAGGTCTTCCGTGTTCTGCAAACCATTCATTTGCAATGGACCTGGTAGTGGAGAAACGGTCCCTTAAGGCCAATAATCTTAGGCGGCGATCTTCACGGTCTGTTGTTCTAAGGCGGCGTCCAGTGCCCCTTGCTCTTTGCGTACGGCCTTCTCGAAGCCATGCCTGACAACACCTAACCACAGTGTCTACACTTCTTTGCACTCCAACTGCAATTGCCCGAAAAGAAAGTCCAACTTCCCGAAGTCCCACTATACGGCCCCTATCAAACTCGCTTAGTTGACGAAATCATACAGGTCTCCGTACTCTAGGCATCGTAACCGATCGTAAAGGATGTCAAGAACCAAAATCCGCCAACGTTGATTCTTTACTGCGGCTGAAATATTCATTTTTAGAGCGTTAGTGAATTAAAAAAAAGCAGTATAAAAACCGGAATGTCCAACTGATAAGGCTGAACATTTTTTCGCTTGTTATTTACAGTAAGATAAATACATTCACCAACTTTTATTAAAAAAACCATTTAAACTGGGTGTTCGGATTTATATGTCACTTAGTATAGTAAGGTCTAGCTTCCAGGCAGGTAAAAGGAACTTGTATTCAAACGGCAACAAAACTTTCAATAATCTGATGCGGGAGCTTTGAAAACCGGCACTGCAAGTTAAGCTTTCCACTCAAGCGTTTATTCAGCAAACCGCTCCACGATTTACAGTCCTGTGTATCTTTGAAACGCTTTTAGCATTCTGAACTGCCTTTGCCATTTATAGCTATTTCTTATCGTTAGTGTTTTATTTGAAAGTATTGTGATCGCGAATAGGATATGTTTTTGGGTGTTACGTGACATGTGCATCACGAAACATACATATCACTCATTTCCGTCTGTCTGTTTCTCGGTCTGTCAGTTAATTCTTGGACCGTCTATAACTTGGATAGTACCTCTTGAACCTTGATAAAATTTTCACACAATTTCAGTACTAGCTCGAAAAAGCTTTATATATTTTGAATACCAGTCCATTGGCGGCACAAGTAGGGGCAAACTTTGCTTTTCGGAGCTGGCCCTTTTCATAAGAATTTTTACGGAGATTTAAAAATCGGAGGTTAGCGGTTATATGGGGTAGGGAGGGTGCTTATTTTTTTACGCTACAGATTTCCTACTGGATTTATCCGTGAAACTTAAAGTGATAGAGAAATATTTTCAAAACACGCATTTCTAAATACACGTTCGCCGCTGTCCGGCTCGTGCCAAACATAATCCTTTGCGAACAGCTCTACAGAGGTGCAGAATCAACCGATTGGACGGCATTTTCGTCCAGAGCTATCGTATCCGTTACCTTCGCTATGAACTTTGCTACTTTGTTACCGTAATCTTTTCAATATTTCACTAGAGGCGTTTAATCCGTGACGCCCGATACTTAGAGCAGCCTTGAACTGTACATGATAAAGTATACAGAAAACCAGATTCATAGTATATTCCTAGTCACATGTTATTTTTGTTCCAGGTTCAGTCCAGAAGCGAATGCAAATCAACAAAGACCTCCATCTCACCAACAAGCATCTCATCAGCAAGACATCGAGTTATGTAATTGCATAGTACCGATTTACCCTCTGAAAACAAGGTTTGCTAGCGACTGCAAGCAACAGACTGAACTCAATAGATCTTATGCATCACTGCCTAAGCTCATGGATGTGAACCAGGTAAGTTGAAAAGGGGTATACATGCTACGAATAGTAGCTAAAACGATTTTCTTTATCCATCTACCCATTAATGAGTTAGCCGAAAAAAGCATCCTCATTTTGAGCCAAAATAGAAAGCCCGAATAGCCTTTTAGCTGAAGCTGGATCTCGAAACCTGAATGATGTCCTCAGTGAATTCAATTTATCTCCATCAGTGTGATCGCTGACAAGAATAGGACGTAGTTCAGTCACCACGATTGATCAGATATTTACAAACTTTTATTTACTTCCTGCGCTTTAGATGATAATATGTCAAACCACAGGAAACTCCATGAAGACATCTCAACAAAAAACAAACCTAATAATATCTGAAGAAGGTCATATGATGAAGGCTCAATAAACAAATTTGTATCAGATCTATGTGCTGAAGATTCGTCTTCACTATACAGGGTGACGGGAAAATGGATGCGGAGCCGGTGGGGGGAGATAGTACAAGCCAATCTGAGTCGATTTTACTATAGGACTTACACTCCGAAAATTAGCCGTTTTCGAATTATACTAATTTTTAAGATTGTATAAAATTAACGTCCTTTATACGTTAACCAAGTCATAAAACTTGAAAATTGGGTGTATCATTTAATTTTTTTTTGTTTTACAATAAAAATATTCTAAAATACAAAAGTGATACTCAAATGTACATTATCGACGTTATATCATGCAGTATGCTTCAAAATAGCTCGATTTCTGTTAAAAGAATCTTCGTTCATCTCAAAAGCTTCAGTTAACTAGAAAAAGTCGCATACAAATTTTTCGTACAAAACAATTAGAAAACATCTACTTATATTTCAAATGAGGTATAAAATAATAATAATAATAATAATAATAATAATAATGTGCCTTTATTCAACTTTGCATACATAAAATAAAACAAAAGAATGATATCTTGAAAACCGCAAAAGTGCAAAATTGAAAAGGTGGAGTGTTACCCTAGGGGTATTTTTCAACTCAACCTCAAATAAAAAATTGTATCTGTATCATGAACATATACATATCATACAATAATAGAGATAAACATAAGTATTAACATAATAACTGTTCTGTAACCTAGTGCCTAAGAGAAAGGAACTAATCATAAAAAAAAGAAAAAAAAAAGAATATGTAGTGAGTTTCAGCTCATCCATTTAACTACCATAACTTTCTCAATAAAACGTAGGATTAAAAGTCTTTTGTTGCTGGTGTAGCTACCAACGTCCTATCAGCAAATCATAATACATTTTTGTAGGTAACGAAAAAGTATTCTGTATCAACAATTAATAGAACAAGAATGAAAGAGAGACAAGTAGAAAAGTAGTGGGCATAAACAGAGTCGGCATATAGGATCCTTCACACTTCAGACAGATACAAATTCTTTAGCTTTTTCTTAAAGTTTAATAAAGAGAAGTCATAAAATTGACAAAAAGATTGAGAATTGGCCAAAATATGACTATTATAAGAGGAGGAAGGAAAAAGCAATAAAAATACTACACTTGCAAAATCATACCTTAATACAGGATAATTTATTTGGAACTACATTTTCCTATTTTTATAATACATTTTCAATATGGCGCCCTCTATTCTAATGCACACGCGTGCTCTTCTTATGACAGCTGATTTTACTACCGCCGAATTCCTAAGAGATGCTTGAATTTCCTGTACTGCATGTATTATCCTGTTTCTGAGGTCTTCTATTGTGGGTACAGGACTTTGATCAGAGTATACTAAAGTTTTCATGCGACCCCCACACAAAAAAATCCGTAGGTGTGAGATTGGGACTGCGTGCTGGCCATGGGACCCGCCTCTACCGATCCATCGATTCGGAAACTGCTCATTTAACCAATTTATAACACTTAGTCTGAAATGTGCTGGGCACCCATCATGCTGAAAAATCATTCTGTGTCCTGTGTGTAGCGGCACGTCTTCAAGTAATTCAAATAGAACATTTCTGAAGAAATTTTCGTAGGCTTCTCCATTTAAGTTGTTGGGTAGGAAATGTGGTCCTACCAAACAGTTATTTATAATGCCCATCCAGACATTCAGACAAAATCGCCTTTCAGATCCTTTTGGTCTCTCCATATGAGGATTTCCCACTGCACGTTCACGCCAATAGTGAGCGTGATGGTAGTTTGTTATGCCGTCTTTATCAAATTTAGATTCGTCCGTCCATGGAATTTTTCTTAAATAGTTACTATCTTCAACATCAGCTTTAAAATAAAATGACAAAATTGCATGCGCCTCATGGGATCTCCTTCCTCTATGACGTGGACAGGTGTGTAATGGTAAGGGTGGAATATAGTTTCATGCCAAACATACCACACTTGTCATTGGAATAATCCAGGCCGTCGAGCCACAGCGCGAGTAGAGAGAGTAGGGTCTCTTTGGAAAATATTTAGTATTTCTTCTTTTTCTTCCACATCATGTCTAGGTCTACCTGCATCGCCTGAAATAAAATGAAAAAACAAATAACAACAGTTTTTTGGAGGAAATTGTTACCTAATAAACATAGCGGTAAGGCTATGAGATAGAGTTGGCAAAATGTTATTTAGAAAAAACGATACACAACGTGTGGATGTTTCCGTTTTCAGAGCCGTGTAGATGCTCGTGTTAAAATTAAATGAATAAACTCTTAATTAAGAAGTCCAATCAACTGTATCAAAGCAACTATGTTACAGTATCATCAGTTCAGCCCACAGACCTCCAACGCTCTACATAAGCCTTACTGAATGACTGATTATGATAAGTTAATAATTATCAATGATGCAAACTTACCTTGATATCTTACGACGGTACCGCGCTCTCCAGCCCGACGGAACGTTTGCCTAAATACGCGGGAGTCAGGTAGGCGACGATTAGGAAACATTTCCCCATACTCACGATGAGCTTCTTCAGCATTGCCTCTGGCATCTCCATAGTAGAAAAGGATATGGGCATATTCTTCAAAACTGAACTTTGTTCATCAGCCATTGTTCATCGATCAACGAACAATCAAGTCACACAGCAGCCAAGTCGTAAGGAATCACAGAAAACAGGGTACAGTCTAGGTCGTCAGGAAAATAATCACACACGGAAGTCCAACAAGAGCCAAGCCGTTAGAAATATCAAAACAGCGACCAAACAAACACCTCCGAATGCAACAAATTGCAAGAGCAGATTGAAGCATGGGAGGGAGGGGGGTGACTAGTCTTACTTATCACACTATTCCGGTGGCAAAGTCCGATGTTCGCGGCTCTACCTGTTTCTTTCACTCAAATCTTTGTCATTTCTAAACCGGTTTGTGACTTTGATACCTCATTTGAAAGGTAATGAAATGTAGATATTGTAAATTTGTTTTGCACGAAAAATTTGTATGCGACTTTTTCTAAGAAACTGAAGCTTTTGAGATGAACGAAGATTTTTTTAACAAAAATCAAACTATTTTGAAGCTTACTGCATGAGATAATGTCAATAATGTACACTTGAGTATCAATTTTCTCATTTTAGAACATTTTTATTGTAAAACCAAAAATAATTCAAATGAAACACCCAATTGTCAAGTTTTATGACTTGGTTAACGTATAAAGAACGTTAATTTTATAAAATCTTAAAAATTAGTATAATTCGATAACCGCTAATTTTCGGACAGTAGTTCCTATAGTAAAATCGACCCATATTGGCTTGTACTATCTCCCACCACCGGCTCTGCATCTATTTTCCCCTCACCCTGTATAACATGAACGATGTTAGCCAAGCGTTTGCACATTTCTTGAGGTATTTAACTAATTCCTCCAAATGAGTTTTCCACGGCGAATGCATACGATTTCAACCACATGTAGATTGTGGGTGAACGAAGAAATCGTGCGTTCTAGTCACGATTTAAAGGAATTTCATCATTTAACGACAGTAGTTCCAGAACAGTATATTGAAAATAAGAAACAACTCAAGAAATTAACAGAACAGACAAAAGGAAGGTATTATTAGAAAAAAATATTTGATTTCAGCAACAAAACTAAAGCAGTCTGGAAGACTTATCTGAACTGACCGGAAATAATAAAAAAAACAATGAGTACGACTACTACGTCTAGTCAAAAAATCTGTGCTGTGAATTATTAAAAATGCGCCTTTAAATGTCAAAATATTAATACAAATCCCATTCATGATAATAACTCTACATCGCGTAGGGAAGGTACACGGCATTTGATGTTGGTGTATCCATTTGCTGATGATGAAACAATTCATCATCAGCAAATGGACTTAATTAATGAAAAGCTGAAAAATAAACGTCCTTCTGGACCTGATGAGATCCCAAATTTCATCGTAAAGAAGTACTGAGTTAATTTCTAAAGCCAGTGACCTTCATGATCTATATATTTTTCTGCACAGGGAAAATTGCTTGTGTGCTAAAAATCGGAGAGGTGATTGCAGTATACAGAAAGGAGATCCCTCTGAAGGGTTTTAAGGCTGAACTGAATACGAACCTCTTTTATGAGACTGCTTGTTCCTGGTGAGATTCTGGAACACGCATAGTAATGCTATTCCTTATTGAAATAGCAAAAAAGATATTCTAACCCATATAGGAGTTAGTTCTTGGAGTCAGGAAGTTGAATAATGGAGAAAGTGGGCGTTCCACCAAGTTAACTATGTGGGTGTTTTCTAATTGGATGTCAATCTTTAAGGAGGAAATCTTTGGGTACATGTTAAGAAAAAACGCAAGGACATATGTTCTAAACGTGTTAACCTTTGAGGTACACGTTAATCGTTTTAGATATTCTAATACACTTTGGCATACATGTACTCGTACTATGTATCACGAAGCATTTTCTATTGTGCCAAATTTTCTCTAATTTCCACTAGTGGCGTGCTTACGGATTTCCAACTGGCTATTTTGACAGAACATTTATGTCACGTCACTGATTTCTTTCAAATTAATTTCTGAGCGAATTTGTGTGCTGGATTTTTCTCAATCGAATGCGTGGTCTTTGCTTAAAAAAACCGTTGATCTGAAATTGATTTTATTCTTGAAGCGAAAATTCAAGAGGTCAAAAGACTCTGAATCAACAAGGCCAGATTGATGTAGTTTATACATATATGCAGAAAGCCTTTGAACGAGTCAACCATCTCTTATTACCACATAAATTATTAATTTTAGGATTCTCTGAAAATCTACTCTCGCTCCTCCAGTCGTATCTTTCAGACAGAACACTATTTGTAGAATATGGTGGTTACAAGTCTAATAATTACATAGCTACAGGTGTTCCCTAGGGGTATAACTTGGGCCTTTATTATTTTTAAGATTTGTCGCTTGAGATTGAATGTCATCATTTATTTTTTTGCTGATGATTTAAAAATGTATAATAAGACTTTATCCGAAGACTGTCATTTTCTGCAAAATAACTTGGACGTTATCAATTCATGGTGTTCCAAAAACCACCTCACACTAATTGTGTCAAAATGTAAAGTAGTAACATATTGCCGAAAACGAAATGTAGTGCTTTATGATGACTAAAGTATTAATCAGGTAAGGTTAGAAAGGAGTAACAGTTATAAGGACCTACATATAGGTGTTAAATTTGATGTCAAGTTCACTTTTACTGATCATATAAATAGCATTACATCGTATGCTTTCCGAATGCTAGGGTACTGTGCTAGAAACTGGTCAGGTTTCTCGAACTTTGAAACACTCAAGCTTCTATATCTAGCATACGTCAGAAGCAAGCTAGAATATGCATCGCTTATTATATGGACAACCAGTTTATGTTCTTCAAATGCAATGGTTTCTATCCACAAAGAGGATTCGACCATAATCTATTTGCTCAAAACTTTTGGTATCAACCGCTTGAAGTACGCCGAAATATACTAAGTGACATATAAATCCGAACACCCAGTTTAAATGGTTTTATTTTAATAAAAGTTGGTGAATGTATTTATCTTACTGTAAATAACAAGTGAAAAAATTTTCAGCCTTATCAGTTGGAGATTCCGGTTTTTATACTGCTTTTTTTTTAATTCACTAACGCTCTAAAAATGAATATTTCAGCCGCAGTAAAGAATCAACGTTGGCGGATTTGGTTCTTGACATCCTTTACGATCGGTTACGATGCCTAGAGTACGGAGACCTGTACGATTTCGTCAACTTAGTGAGTTTGATAGGGGCCGTATAGTGGGACTTCGGGAAGCTGGACTTTCTTTTGGGGCAATTGCAGTGAAGTGTAGACACTGTGGTTAGGCGTTGTCAGGCATGGCTTCGAGAAGGCCGTACGCAAAGAGCAAGGGGCACTGGACGCCGTCGTAGAACAACAGACCGTGAAGATCGCCGCCTAAGGTTATTGGTCTTAAGGGACCGTTTCTCCACTACCAGGTCCATTGCAAATGAATGGTTTGCAGAACACGGAAGACCTATTGGCATGCGAAGTGTTTACCGACGAATGAGAAGTTTTGGCTTGTTTTCATACCGGCCACAACTGGCTCCTCCCTTTAACTCGAGAACACCGACGTAATCGCCTTGAGTGGTGCAGGACAACGGTCACTCTGGGATCAGGAATGGAACAGTATTGTCTTTAGTGACGAGTCTCGATTTGTTTAGGCATGCACGATGGTCGTGCCAGGGGTAGAAGGCGACGTGGTGGAAGGAGGAATCCACAGTTTTTTTGTTGAAAGACATGTTTCATCACGCTGTTGGAGTTATGGTTTGGGGTGCTATAGCTTATGGTTCCAGGTCACCTTTGATCTTCATCAGAGGTAACACGAACGCGCAGCGTTATATCCACGAAGTTCTAGAACCCCATCTTTACCCTATCTTGACACCCTGGCAGATCCAACTTTCCAACAAGATAATGCCCGACCACATGTGCAATAGACTTCTTTCAACATAATGATGTCACATTGTTACATGGCCACCAAGATCTCCGACTTATCCCCAATTAGCACGTGTGGGATATGATGGGTAGGAGATTGCTCAATTTGCAACGTCCTCCTCAGACTCTAGAAGCACTTCGAGAGGAGTTGGTGGTTGCCTGGAATGAGATACCACAGGAGGACATTGACCACCTGATCAAGCTGCCTAGGCGCGTTGAGAATGCGTAGCACATCAGGGTGCATCCACACATTATTAAAGGTCAAAGGGCTTTAAAGCAGTGCAATCATTTTGAAATTTATTTTTTATTTACTTATTATGCTTCATTAAGTACTTATACAAAATTTTATTAAAATAAAACCATTTAAACTGGGTGTTCGGATTTATATGTCACTTAGTAAACAAAACAATTATGAAGCAATATGCGACCGAACAACGTGTTAGAATTGTCTAAGCCTATAATGAAAACGGCCGATCAAGAAAGAATACATTTCGTGCTTTACGTGAATTTTTTGGCGCACAAAATCGGCCGTCTGAGAGGACAGTTTGGAATTTTGTGCGAAAATTCGAGCAAACGGGATCCGTTGCTAACAGCAAAATACCTAGGCTGGCTCGTAGAGGTCGGTCGGAACACAATATTGCTATTGTTGTCGAAAGTGTGGCCGAAAATTCAAGAACCTCGATTCGTCACGATCGCAGCAACTGGACCTTACTTATTCCACTACACAGCGGATTTTAACAAAAAATTTGAAGTTACACCCATACAGAGTCCAAATAACACAGGAATTTAAGCCTAGGTCACACGTCAGGAGAAACGTTACAATTACTGCGTGGCAAGTTTCCAGGTCGCGTTATTTCACGTAACGGCGATATCAATTGGCCGCCGCGATCCTGTGATTTAACTCCCTTAAGATTGTTTTCTTTGGGGGTACTTCAAGAGCAAAGTGTACAAGAATAACCCGAACACAATTGCGGAGCTTGTTACCCCCGTGCCAGGGGGGGTGGTTGTAGATGCACTTCCCTGATGATAAATAATTCATATTAAGTGAAATTAGCTGCTTAAGTATATAGATGCAGTTCGACGGGGTTTCAGCACATGGCGTCTGTGGACATTGGCAACAGCTGAATCAGCTCCCTTCCTCAGGGGGTGCTTGGAACTCTCATTACAGGCCAGAGCGTGGAAAAGTCGTCAGGGCTTCATCTGAAGGTATCAGCAGTAGTTTGGTGGAGAAAACGTAAGGTGAAGAAGACGAAAAGTTGGAAGAAGATGAAAAGGCCTGAAACAAAAATCCAATATGGCGCCGGGGTCCATTTTAACGCAAGCCGAATTGCTTACCTCTGTTGGAGTGTGGCCTAAAAGTGTCGGCTAGAACGCCGTAAAAGAAGAACGCTTAGACTTTATTTTGCGTAAAGATCCGCGACCAAAAAGTGAAGTTTCTTCAACTTGGACACGAAACACAAAGTTCGAGAGGAGGACTGAAAGGACCGAACACTTGTCAAAATGTAACATTGAGGTTAGGAAAGAAACGAAGACGTAAACAATTCTCAGATGAAGGGGCCTCAACCAGAAATGAGATAATAGGTGGAGAGTTACGTATAACCATAGAGAAAATCTTCAGGTAGTTAAACTAGAAATATGTCCACCCTTGTTTAGTGTTTACGATTATTGCAGGTTCACGGCAGTTCCTACAAGGTTTGGACAAAGTTTAGGGCTGATCCCACGGACCACGATAGCACCTAGGACTTAAGATTGTGAATCTAGTCTTGGTAACCGCTCACAGTGTACAATTTTCAGCTAATAAATCTTGAATTCTGAGGTAAGAGTATGATTCAAATTAAACCCGTAACAAGCTGAAACAGGAGATCAGACGCGAAATTACCAACATAGGACCTGATTTGTGCCACGGAGTAGTCGAAAATTTCTCGAAGCGGATTACGTCATGCCACATGAGCCGCGGCGGTCATTTACTTGATATCATATTTCAAGCATAACTGTAATGAACTGCCCTAGAAGGACAAATACATACTTTTTTATAATTATCAATGTCTTCTTGTTTTTAAATACTTTTAATGTGGAAACCCAATTTGAATCACCCTTTACAAAACAATTCACA